>AYJT01082026.1:0-11551 GCA_001278415.1 Ocimum tenuiflorum | reverse complement strand
CGAATGTCAGGTCTCTCTTTCAGTTTCTTTACTCTCTCTCTCTCTCTTCCGATCCCTTTATTTTCTTTGCTTTTGTCTATACAATCCCAGCTGAATTCTTGCAGCTTCTGGAACCATGCTCCTCCGCCACGGACTGTGGGCCGGGCCTCTACTGTGGGAATTGCCCTTCCCTTGACAAAACCCAGCCTTTCTGCATCAGGGGCCAAGCTCAAATCCCAACTTCCATAGTAACCTCCTTCAACCCTGCTGATTTCATCTTGTTTGAGAACGTTGATGATTGCAACTGTTGAATGTGATTATAATAATAGGTTAGTGGACTGCCCTTTAACAAGTACTCGTGGCTGGTGACTCATAATGCCTTCTCCATTGTTGATGCGCCCTTGTTGACTGGTGCTCAAAGGATCACTTTCTACAATCAAGAAGATTCTATTACTAATCAGCTGATGGTATGTATAAACCCTTCTTTAACTTCTCATATATTGCTTGTCTATGATCAAACCGTTGATCTTGTTTTGCTTTGCTTTTCTTGGTTATTTAGAATGGTGTGAGGGGGTTGATGCTGGATATGTATGACTTCCAGAATGATATCTGGCTCTGCCATTCGTTTCGTGGCCAATGCTACAACTTCACTTCCTTTGTAATATACTAGGCCCTTTTGTTTTGATATGTGGAGTTCTTTTAGTGTCTTTTTTTGTAGCTTTTGTGATGTTGCTGTGTGTAGGAACCAGCTATTGATGCATTGAAGGAAGTTGAAGCATTCTTGACTCAAAACCCCTCAGAGATTGTTACCATCATTATCGAAGATTACGTTCGTGCACCTAAAGGACTAACAAGGGTTTTTACTGATGCTGGTTTGGATAAGTATTGGTTTCCTGTTGCAAAAATGCCTAAAAAGGGGGAGGACTGGCCCACTGTCAACACCATGGTGAAGAGCAACTATAGGCTGTTAGTTTTCACTTCTGATTCTTCTAAAGAGGCTGAAGAGGGAGTTGCATATCAGTGGAAATACATGGTGGAAAACGAGCGTAAGCATATGCATATGAAACAAATTATTTCAGCTAACTTTTCTTGTGCATTAGGATTGAAATGTTCTTTCATTTGATGTTGTGTTGCAGCGGGTGATCCTGGGGTGGTTCGTGGCTCGTGCTCAAACAGAAAGGAATCGAAGCCACTGAATTCAAGAAGTGCATCTCTGTTTTTAATGAACTATTTCCCAACTATTCCAGTTCAGAATGAAGCTTGCAAGGAACACTCTGCACCGCTCGCTGATATGGTGGCGACTTGCTACAAAGCTGCCGGGAATGTGATGCCGAATTTTGTGGCAGTGAACTTTTACATGGTATTGGAAGTTGAGTAGTTTGCTAATACTTTATTATTTTGAGTAATGTTTCTGGTGTTGATTTGCAGAGAAGTGATGGAGGAGGGGTGTTCGATGATTTGGATCGAATGAATGGTAGGACATTATGTGGATGTGATACCCTCTCCGCGTGCCAGGTTTGTCCATATTTTGTACCTAAAATATGTTTTATTTGTTCCTTGACATGCCTATCTTTCAATCTGTTGCAAAGTAAGTTATGTATGAAAGGAATCATTTCAAATTTTGAAGTCTGGACCTATTAAATTTCAATTTCTATACCTTTTGTCTTAATGAACAAAAACTTGTGAAAGAATGTGAGCTTCATAAATTTGCTCTGTAAACCATTTTTTGTGCTGGTTTTCGGGGATATCATGAGGCGCATTCGTTAACAAAACAATATATTCTGCCTATGAACACCCATCATGATTGGATCTACTGAGTAGCTCTTGTTCTGCGTAAAGGGTTTTACAACATATCTGGACCGAGTATTTGAGTGTAGCTAACTTACAGACATGTCATGTCTTAACTTTCAGTTTTGTCAGTCAAAGTCGCATCCTCTCTTTCTCATCAGTTTTCTTGGTATCCAAATTTTTGAGGGAAAATCCGATCTGCATTGAATCAACGTAATCTCCAGTTGCATTCTAGTGATGCATCCTTCACTTTTTTCATGGGGTAAACAAGAGCTCATTAGACAAAGATCAATAATAAGACTCAAGTTGGCGAGGAAGCGTTTTCTGCCTGCACACCCATGATCCCTTTTGCATTGAGCAAGATCTCCGTTCATGTTTTGCAGCAGAATCACTCATTCTAAATGCTTATATGTGCCTACAATGCAACAATTTTGCTCAATGGTTTGATGATTGCCAAGGGTCTTTATTTGACAGAATTTATTGCAGGCTGGAGCACCCTTTGGAAGTTGCAAATCTGTCGGCTTTCCTAACACGACTTCCACTACCGGTGGCAATTCTGGAAGCTTCACTGGGTCCGTGGAATTATCAGGAGACGTATCAGCGATCCATATTCGTGGCGTATTGATTCTGTGCTTATTACCGCTCCTCGTAATCTTTGGTTTATTGTAATAATGCAGCATCTCAAGTTTTGGACTTAGAATAGAATGAGTTACCTGATTTGGTTGGGGTGAAGGAAATTCTTATGTAGATATATATGATGATACTGCTCTCTTACAGGAATATTCAACAAAGGAAGAGACACTGCAGTTTCTGCGTTCTTTTTTCCACTTCTTCAATTATGTAATCATTCTATTCATGATCACATCTTTTTGTTTTGTTTTTTTTTTTTTTAAATTTTCTTAAACAGATGGAGTTGTTGCACGAGTCAGTGAAAACAGAGTTTTAGCCAAGTCAAATGGTGTGAGAACTGACTAGGTATATCAAATAAATGAGTATGGCCTTTTTAACAATAATGTTTCTTCTGTTGATGTAATTAAATTAATCATCACAAACATATCTATTTTACTCCATGTTACACTAAATTAACCAAGAAAAAAATTATTTGGAGGCCAATATAGTGAGTGCTCCAAAATAAATATCTTTATTCGATATCAAGCTCGAATTGCAGTTTCTGTCTAACAACATTTTGATTCCAACTAAAATGTACAATATTTTATTGTCATCCTTACACATATTTTAATATTTTTTGATTAGAATAAATAAATTCATTAACCATTACAAAATTGTATATGGTATAAAATAAAATAAATTTATGAATTATTATTACATTTAATAAAGGGGATCATTCCGTGTGAAACAAAATAACCAAACCTTCAATTCTAGCACGCAAAGTCAATGTCTTGATCCATCCATCTAAGCAATTTATCATCACAAGCAAACCATAGCTTCATATGCCTATTACACATAATTTAATGCACTTGGAACAGTTCTTGAAATTGGAAAAAAAACATAAAAAAAAAGTGACGATGGAAAAAAGTCAACGCTCTCATAGTAGCTGGCTTTATAAAAACTTCTTCAACAATATTATTTACAAACCAAATTCACCAATAACAAATGACAAAAACCAATCTACACATACATACAAATCTGAACTGGTGCAAGCAGCCTCTGCATGCTTATCTTCAAGAATTAGAGGAACCAATTTTCTTTATTCATCATATGTTTGAACTGATAAATAATAAGTACACAAATTTGCAAGCTTTGACAATCTCACCAGTAAACGAGTGAGAAAAGCAATCTGCAGTTGTACTTTAATCCTCAATAAACAGGCCAGGCGCGGAGATTTTCCTCGTTTAACAGCATACCTCTCGGGCGTATCTGAAGAGCCGGTCTAATGGCGAGCAGATCGATGAAGCAGTCCAGAGGAACCCTCATTCCCCACACATTTATGGACTCGAGTTTTTGGCACTTTTTCACGAGGGAAAGAAGCCCTTCTTGTGTGACATGGCGGCAACCCCACAAGACTATGGTCTGGTTAAAGAAAGTAGAGAATCTGAGTTTTAAATGGGAGCTTCAAAGTTGAAACCTTTTAGTTGGCAAGAATTAGGCATTCGTTTAGAGTATGTAAACGTCGTATTACCTTGAGGTGGGGACAGCTATCTGCAATGGCAAACAGAGATGCATCTGTAATGAATGTGCCACCAATATTCAGGTGATTCAGTGAAGTAGCTCTGGAAATCTGCAGGAGAAGCAACACGTGAATCGACATTGCACGAATACATAGTGATTTGGACGATGAAAAGTTTTTCAACTAGTAAAAACTCTGCATAATTTGCTTAACCAACATCAAAGCCTGTTCAGATGGAAGTCCAGATTTTATACTAATCGTTGCGTAATCTGTACATGATTCATCATAGTTATTGTAAAGAACGTGATGGTCATAGTATGAATCTTTCATCAATGGAGTATTTGGATTTCATAGTTCACTTCCAACCAGATGGATACAATTTTTTTGCAGAAGTGAAAAGAACTCAATGTGTAGTCCTCTTCAAAATACTTGTTCAAACAATAACGTAGGTGAAAAGACCAATCTCTTTATGGTACGAATCCATTTTGCAAGGTCGTCATTGAGGGTAGTTTTAACAAAGGATCAGACTATACAATACTTGAATTCTCGATGTACAGAGATAGTAGAACTCGACACTGTAATGCTCTTCAAAATACCTAAACAGAGTGTATATTTCTATTTAACTGGGAAATGATGCCTTTCAAGCACCAGAATTCCTCCACTGCAAATATGTTTAATTTGTGCATAGCAACATTGTTGTAATGGCAAATGCAGTAAAAAACAAGAAATTGAAAAGCCATTGGAGAAGTCTATGAATCTTCCTACATATATATATACATAGAGGCACAGAGCAATGGCATACCAGTTGCACAACGCCTTTGTCTGTAATTCCGGTCGAGCCCCACATAGAAATCGAGGACAGATTAGCAATACATTTTGCAGTGGACAATTGCTTCAGTCCATGATCGGTAATTTGGCAGCTCCAACGGCTCCTTGATCTACAAATTCCGTAGCAAATTAACATGATCACTACAAGATAACACAACTTCATCACCTTCCACATATGCAGGCAACAATAAGAAGCAAACTAAAGATCCAAAAAAGGCTATGCAGAAACCAGAAACATTGCAAAAACTATGGACTTCACAAACATTGTATAATTTCTCCCAGTATGCATAAAAGTAAGGCTTTCTTTCAAACCATAACAATTTTGAAAATATTAAAAAGAAGAAGCTTATTTGATTGATCATCAAACACACACTTTTCACAAAGAGCCTTTCTGTTACGGGACAAACAGCTCCTAATTCTTGAAAATACCCAAATTGACTTAAATGCAGACTTGGTTTTCTCACAACAAACGAAGATTCCTACTACTATTGTCTAGCTGTCTTGCAAACTTTTGAGGCTAAAGATTGCAAAGAAAAAAAATCTATCAGAAGAAGAGTTTTCTCACAACAAACGAAGATTCCTACTACTATTGTCTATTAGTCTTGCAAATTTTTTAGACTAAAGATTACAAAAAAATCTATCAGGAGAAGAGTTTTCCCACGACAAACAAAGATTCCGACTACTATTGTCTATTTGTCTTGCAAACTTTTGATACCACAGACTACAAAAATTCTACCAAAAGAAGAGTTTTCTCTCAACAAACAAAGATTCCTACTACTATTATCTATTAGTCTCACAAACTTTTGAGACCACAGACTACAAAAAATCTACCAAAAGAAGAAACGCACACAAGCAAACATGCCATATACACATACAAACACAAACACATGAAGATGTAAGGTAAAGCAACATTACATATCGAGCTCCTTGAGGCCATATGCCAAATGAACGAGTCGAGTTGTTGACCTATCATCCATCTTCCACCCAGAAAAACTCAGAGATTCCCTCTGAGCCAGAGATTCCTTCACTGCTTGCCTCCATTTTCTGCGCACTCCACTAGCCCTGCGCAGCAAACACAACACACAGCTCAGCGTAAACAGGAAAGAAACTCGCGAGCAAATCGACCAACTCACTGAGCCAGGTCTTTGAAGCAAGTGAAGAGAGAGAATATATGGGCCAACAAATCCAGGGGCAGACGATCAATATCGGCCTCTTCATCTTCTTTCCCCATCGGGATCAAAACTATGAAACAGGGAAATGAAAAACGGGCACGGAAATGGAAAAGGGCTGCTGAAAAATGAAGAATTGGAGGCAGTTATGAGGCTTTCGAGGAGGGAAGAAAAAGCCATGATCAAGAAAGAGACATTGAGGGTAATGGTGTGGTCATCTTTCGTCATTGTGGAATCTTCAACCATTTGTTTTTAACCGATTCCTGAATGTTGATTGGACGAATAATAATAATAAATTACATTTCATAGAAAAAATTAGGATAATAAATTTTTCCTGGTAAAGCAATTACGAGCTGGGACTGGATAGTGTACGATCACAACTAGTTTCATGTACTCACCTTGGAGAATACGAAACGCGCAAAAATGGGGCACTGCATCTTGAAGATATTTTAATAGCACCTGAAAATAATGTGTCATTACAAGAAATTAAGAGATAACATAAACGTAAAAGGAAAAAAAATTGACGGAGATGTGGTGCTTTCGATGATCAAACGTCATAAATTAATGTAATTTGCTGTTGTTACATATTTTACGGGTGTGGATTATAATATGGAAAATTTGCAAGTAGAATAAAATTTAAAATAAATTGTTATCAATGATATTCACTTCGTGCTGTGAAAAAATTATGCATGCATTTTTAGAAGAAATTAAGCATAATCTATACCAATTATAAAAGTATATATATTTCTCCCAAATTATTTGTTCCCTATTTTGTCCTCTTCAAATAATTACTTTAGGGGACAATGATGTAATTATCTATGCATGATATAATTAAGTTACTTTTATTTATTTTTAATGTTATATATAAGATTTGTACTTCGCAATAATGCAATTTAGATGTTATCCTAATACATTTTATGTTATAATTCTTATATGATAATAATAGATATCACAACATTAATAAAATTTGATATTATTGAATTAATAAAAGCAATGACCGGTAACCCAATAGAGTCATTCGATAATGAGTTCGATTCTAAAAACATCCCTTCAAACATGTATAAAATTGGTCCCCTGTTTAATTTGTCCTTGCTTGTTGATGATCAAAGTCCTCTTCGACTAATTTCTGTCCATAATCTACTCAACTCTCTCCATATAATTCAAACATACATGGTTTTTATTTTGTGGGATATTTCAATACGATTCTTAATTTGCTGATTAAGTTTATTCTAAAACATTTAAACTGGCATTAATTTGATTCGTGTTTATTCTTTCTTGCGAGAAGTGGAAATATCAAATGACTCGCTCATCAGTTAATTAGTTGATATGTTTTGAGATCTTTAGTTCAAATTGATTTATAAATTTAGTTATTCACAATAAAAATGATTTAAACGAGCAAAAATAATAATTATATATTTATATTGTAAACACAAATGTTTCAATACCACTATGGACACGAGTTAATGTGCCACCACCGATAGGACATTGTAATATTGTGGTGGGATTCATTTTATTTATTTTCAACCCCTCTATTTTATTATTACATCAATCGTGGATACATTTTTTTAATTATAAATTGCTTATAACTAATGAATTTGTGAACCTATTACTTTAATCTGTGTAGAAATGTTCTATAATTAATAAAGTATAGTTACGAATTTTAATTAAATGAATACGTTCATTTCACATGAGAACATTATTGAATATGATAACAAACGAGAACAATTAAGCATCGTTTGATTATTTCATCTAATGGATGACAATTTTTATTAATTGTTGACAATTACTTAATAAAAGATTAATTTAATGTATTTTAGACCTGCGAACTAAATTATTTAGACATTTAATGAAATATTTTATATCAATTTTTAATCTGTCCCAAATAGCATATTAACTTTAAGCAAATTCATTGGGTACTTCTAAAGTTTTATTAAATAATATTTTTTAAAAGAATATTAAATGTTTCATATATATAACTCCATTTATGATGAACGCAGGCAAGTACGTTAGTTGTTTGATCAAATGAATCCATTAATTTTTAATTTCTTAATTTAGATCAACAAATATTATACTATTACTATAGTAGTTTTGTACAAATAAATAATTAAAAATATATAAAAATTATATTCTTTATAATTTTATTATTTTATAACAAGGTATAATGCATTGTTTGCACGTGATCCTTACTGGTATAAATTTAAAAAGAAACAAATTTTTTTGACAAATATGTGGTGTTTTCGTAAATATAATTTATCGTTATTGCATATTTTACTGGCGTATATTTTATTATATGAAAAAACTTGTTGATAGAATGAAATTTAATATAATTTGTTATCAATGACATTCACTTTGTGGCTTAGAAAATATAATTATGTCATGTACTGGTTAGGTTTGGAGGGTGTACCATCAGAAAATACAACGTTAGAAACTAATTAATTTACGTACTCACCTTGGACAAACCTAGGACTCCAATTGTACAATTTTGGATAGCATGTGGAAAAATTATGCCTGCATTTTTAAAAGAAATTTAGAGATAATGTCAATTTAAAAGAAAAGTGGTTGAAGACGGTGTTTTCGAGGATCAAACAACATAAATGTAATATGTTTTTGTACATTTTGTAGGTGCAGGTTATAATATGGAAAATTTTCTAACAACAATTGTTATCACTGAAAGATATAATTAACAAAATGTACATATTGATAGTTAATTGTTAGCGAAATATATTTAAGGTGGCGTTTGGTTGGTGAGTTTGGAATGGGAGACTGGAATGAATCCCAAAACAAGTTGTTTGGTTGGTAATTTTGAAATGAATATTTGGGAATAATTCCAAAATATGTGGGAATCAACCAAATCTTTTTAATTTGATTGGTTTCATTCCCAAATCCATAGTCATTCCATTTACTATCAAATCATACCCATAACGATTCCCCACAGTTAAACTAAACATCACGTTAACTTGACAGCCCCGCCAATAGTGGTCATCGCGTTGTCGCCAGGAGAACTAATATTGAAATATATGCTCTAAGTTATTATATATACTAGAACTCCCGATTTAACTATTCCAGCTCAAATGATAAAAGAAAAACATTATTTTGTTAGCTTTTAAATGATTTGGTTATAAGAAAAAATAAAAAAATAATAATATTTTTGAAAAATGCAACATTTTTTTGGGGAAAGTGACACAATTGTGATTTTATTGATGTTTTTGCCATTATTTACTGAATGCATGCAATTACAGATGGTTAATATATAAAACGGAATTTAAGAAAAATTAAAAATAATACTAGATGGTGTACTTTTTGGAGGAGTGTAGCAGATATTTTTAATTTAAATTTAATGTTAATATTTATTATTTTTCTTTAAAATTGAATTTATATTTTAAGCTAATTCACTTAGCAAGATTATTTTAGATTCGGAAACTACTAGACTCAAACGTGACTCGTACAATTTAATTAACATTACAATATGAATCCAAACAAATTTTTATTACGTCATCAAAATAACTTGGCTTATTTACAACTCGGCCATCATGACATATTTTTCAATTAAAGAATGTGCTGTGTTAAAAAAAACTGGGGAATTGCACATAGTTATGCGGTTCAGATCCCCTATTACATAACAGTGCTACATATGATTTGAGATCATCTACTCCTTAACAGTGTTCCACTCTCTATTCCATTATTACATATATTAAATTTATAATAGATATTATAAAGATAAAAATTAATTATGTATAATACACTCTAATTAGTATTTATAAACAAAAATATGAGGAATAGAGAGTGGAACACCATTAGGGAATAGAAGATCTCAAGCCGTTACACATAGTGTTACATTGCTTGTATTATTGACAAGTGTCCCTTAATTGATACAATTGTCAATAATCCAAGCAATGTAACACAATGTGTGATATAATTGTATAACAGGAGATCTGAAGTGGGTAGTTATGATGCTCTTGAGAAGGGGGAAAGAAACCACGTGATCAAGATAGAGACACGGGGGGTCACGGACTCAAAATAATATAATGGTACTGTAATCTTTCATCATTGTAGAATATACCATCGGAAAATTCTATAATGAATATGTGCGTAATGACAAATTCATTCAAATATGAAAGTGGATCCTACAAATTCACTCAGACGAGGGACGCGCTCAGATATGAAAGTGGATCCTACAAATTCACTCAGACGAGGGACCCACTCCCACTCTGAGCGCGTTTAGCACTACATGCTCAAGTGGCATAAACTCACCCTCTAGTCCTCGTCAACCATTTGTTTTTTCTTCGATTACTTAATATTCCACCTAGGATTGCACAAATAACACTAATTACATTTCCTAGAAAATTACAATAATACCTATTTTCCAATACTACTGGTTGGGGTAGGAGGGTGTGCAATTCACATATACATAGTCGTAAAATCAGTAGTTTCACGCACCCACCTTTGACAATTATTACAACTTGCAAAAATAGGACTCTAAATTTCCAACATGAAGCTATAGTAGATAGCATGTGAGAGAATATGTCCGTATTTTTAAAAGAAATTAAGAGATAATATAAAATTAAAAGAACGAAAAAATTGACGAAGATGTGGTGTTTTCGAGGATCAAACGACACAATGTAATTTATTGTTATTGTATATTTTGCGGATGTGGATTATAATACGGAAAAATTAGTAAGTGGAATAATATTTAAAATAGTTTCTTTTATCAATAATATTCACTTTGTGACGTGAAATTTGTTTTCACAAAAAGTGTATGTATTTATAGTGAAATGTTCACGACATATACTTTAAATTATTATTTATACATCAAATTTAAAACTCTCGATTTAATTAGTCCAACTTGAATGATAAAAAAGTATTTTTTTTGTATTTTTTTTAAACGAATTAAATAACCAAAATAAAATTTAGAAATAATATGTTTGAAAATGCATATTTTTTTATAACTAAAATACAATATCAAATAAACCCACGCAGATGTCCCCACAAGAACTAGAATCCATAACTTTTAAGGATATGGGAAAGATGGCTACCACTACATCCCGAATTGGAAGACTTTGAAAATGCATATTTTCAGGGGAGAGTGTAACGATTGATTTTATTAATGTTTTTGGCATTATTTACCAAGTGTGTGTAATAATATAATAAGATAGATGGTTAGTGCATACTAACAGAAGTTAAGAAAGTAAAATAATATTAGATAATGTGATTTTTTTTTGAGGGAGATGACATTTGTATACATACATATATTTTTTTTAAATTTAAGTATAATATTAAATAATTTTCACCCCTGATATCTCCTCATAGATTCGAACGCTTCAAGTTAAATGTGGAAAATAAAAATTAATTAAATATGTTAATTATAATATATTGACCAGTAAATCAATATTTACGTTGGTGTATTTCGTGAATAAGTTAACTATTATAGCCCAAGGTAGCATTTGTAAACATTTTTTTCCCCGAAAAAAGTATCTTGCAAAATTTTCAAAAAATCAACTTATTTATAAATAAATCAAAATAAATAATTCACTTTTTTTAAAACAAAATGCTAAACAAACTTAGCCTTGTTGAATCTACTGGTCCAAATTTGATAATATATGAGTAAATCGTATCGTTCTAAAACCTCAGCAAAATTTACAGCATAGTTGCAAAAAACCCT
>AYJT01082012.1:0-13860 GCA_001278415.1 Ocimum tenuiflorum | reverse complement strand
GGGCGTCAACACTAGATAGGGTGTTGGGGCTAGTGCAGTCTAAATGTCGGTCAGTAAGGATAAAAATCCTACTGACGCCTGACATCAAGACCAATGAAGGAGGCCTACTTCCTAGCTCAGGCAAATGATAGCATATGTGTTTCTGAATGGTGTTGAGGATGGAAAATAATCTGCAGGTTTTTCTGAAAATGTTTTGTGCTCATAAGGCAGATTTAACTAAAACCCTTGTGTGTCACCATGGTATAGAGCATGACAATTCAAAATTATGTATGTATCATTTTGGACATGTGTCCACTGAGTGTAATCAATGTACTCAGCCCCTGTATGTATTTCTAAATATGCAGGTTGAGCAGCTAATGGAGATAGAGGGTGCTAGAGCAGAAATAGCCTAATATTGAATAAGATCTCGGATTTCATATCGTCATATATGTTACCTAACCATTGTCTTTTGCTGCTATTTTTACAACTCTGATAACCAAAACCGGTCTATGTTGCCTTGCTGTGATGAACTTCTGATAATATTCTGTATCTGAAGACCCGGATTCGAATATATAAATGTTGTCTTGAATCTTATGATGAAATTATGAATTATTTTTCACCTTAATACATCTGTTTTGTCGTATCACATTCCCTGTTCTCCCGCCATGCATCGCGTCCCGGTGGATCGGCTCAGGCCGGGGCGTGACAGGTTGCTTGAAGCGGTTCACGCCAGTTATTTACTTGATCCACCTGGCACAAGGAATTATGATGAGGGCATAACTTCCAATTGCAGTTGAGGGTGTGTCGGATGTTGACAAGTGGTGGAACTGTTTGATCCAGCGGCCAAAATTGTAAATCGAGTGATGGGGATTGTCTATCACATTTTTTATATAGCATTGTAATGACTTTGAGTTGCAGAAATGAGTTGTATGCAACTTACGTAAAGTCCTTTGTAATTGTGTGAGTTCAATACGAAGGTCGGGAGTGAGTTTTCCTGTATGTGTTATTGTTGCTTAGTTCATTAATTCCGCTATAATGTTTGTATTTATGTTAGTGAACAACTCGTAAGTATTCCACTGAAAATCAAACACGATAGTTTGTGAGGGAGAAAAAGGCTGATCAGTTGAGTGTCGATGCCGCACAGGGTAAAAAATTTGATCCTAGAATTTAACATTGTGACAGTTATCCACTTATCCACAAGGGCACAAATTTTATATAGAAATCGAGTTAGGTAAACTGTTTAATTAATTTGAATGAACTAGTTTAGAATTTAATCAGCATTAAGCCTGCTAATCATAATGTAATCATTGACTAGTCAAATGAATTTAAACTTAAAAAGTTTGAATAATACTCGAACATAAACAAATTAGCATCAAAATAAATGAATTCTTGGATGATTATTTGAACGTTTAGACGAAGTCTCACATTATTCGCATTAATCACATAGAAGTCTTTTTTCACTTTGGGATGGAACCCAATTCATACTTATTTAATGTGAGGATTTTTAAACACGAGTATCAATAATTAGGATGTCTTGAAAGAACTATTCAAGTCAAATCTTTTTCAGTTGGGGATGGGGCAAATCCACAGTAAATCTATACTACCGATGTATGTAGTGTCCACTTCCCTCACATGCATAATATGAGGGTGGGTCCCACATGGGGCCCGTCCCATATGTAAGAGATTTGAGTTGTACCTATGTATGTAGCATAGGGTATCTCGTGAATTCAATAATCTTTTAATTCAAAAACTTTTAGGCATGAACATCGATTATTGAGATGTATTTGAAAGACCATGCAAGTCAAATCAGTTTTAGCAGTACTAAAATGATCACACCGTGAACTCAATATGACTATCTAATTTAAACAAACTTATATTAATCCAATTTGAATGTTCTGCAATAATCTACCTATGAAACCCTTAAAATCACAAGGATAGATAAACTTAATTGCATTTCAATCATCTCCATTCACATAAGGTTTTAGAGGTTGTTAGGAGTTCTGGAGGGTTTTCTACATTCCAAACCAAAGAAAATATATAAAGTCGTCGTCCTAAAGTTCATGTGGAGGAGAGAAGATTTAAAATTTAAAATCTAAATACATAGTATCTAGTTTTAATGTTTTCTCTTTTGCTTGTAATTATTAGGTTAGGCTAGAGCCTTGAAACAAATTTTAGGGTTTGAAAATTCTTTAGGATTATTCAAATTTTAATATTGAATATTACCTTTTCTTTCTTGTCTTTGTGAGTTTCTTAACTGATGATCCCATAGATGAGTGATTGATTACCTTAGTGGGATTCGTATACGTGAATCTATAGAATTTATTAAGAGTAAGAATGATTAATAACTTTAGCCGGGTTTAACTGAATGAGATTCATATACTTTGTTGCACTCTAGTCCAAATTTCTGAGAGTACTTTTCTGATACTTCAGATAAATGAGAACTAATATTGGTAAATAAATTTGATTGAACAGAATATCCGTTGAAGGAATAAAGTACACTGGAATATTTTTTTTTTCTTAGTTGTTCAATGTAGTATAATTATAACTTCATTTTAACGTGTCATAATAGTAGAGTAGTCTTTGCAGTGTGTTGTTTAATATAATAAACTTTATAAGGATCTATGAATTTGATAATTTTATTTGATCGATGATTTCACCACTATTAATAACGGGAAAAACTTATATTAAACTGGTACATTTTAAATTGAATGGATCTTAAAATTTAATTCCATCTATGCAATGCAACAAAGATGACATCATATCATCAAACTAATTCAATTTTTATACGCTATCATTTTAATTCAAATTATATAAGTAATATATTTAATCTTTAACGAATGCATCATCATGCCATACTTAGCCTTTAACTCGCGCATGTACTTTATTTTCACTTTTCATCCTCAAAATCTAACCTTCACATTCAAAGTAGATGCCCCTAATTAAATGTAGGTGTCCTTTTTCATACCATCATCTTCCAAACTCTCATATTTCAAAATTCAGGATAATTTTACGAAATTGAGAAAATTTACATTTAAATGAATACCATCTTTTATTTTTTCCCCACCAAAGATGCTTGTATTGAAATAATTCTGAGATCACGAATTGAGCAATTCAATCGTATTCCAATCACATCACTCAGAGTAAAGCAGTGCAGTCCAATGGTGCTATTCCACGTAAAGCTATATACATATATTAAAATCACATGCTACATGAATGGACCAGTATTTATGGTTTAGATAATATACTTCCCTATCAAGCTTCCAATAAATTGGAGTTTGGGACCAGTGACTTTGTCCACTTCACCTAGTTGGCCAAAATTAATTGGAATATAATAGAAAAGTGAGTTTTTTAAATGCATATATATTGTGGATAAGACAACTACTTGTGTGTATGATTGAGTATAATTGGATTCAATCAAAGGTCAAGATTCTTGGTTTCATGTTTAATTCCGCGCAGTTTACAAAAATCAGCATTACTCTCTTTTCTTTTTTTTCTGCTCAACAAATTTGACACGATTTTCTTTATTCTTTTGTAATTTCTTTCTTTTAATTTACACATGGTCTGTAGGAACCCCTTTTCTGTAATATAGACGATAATATTATTATCGTCAGGGCTATCGATCTGTTAAAATATTTAATATAAATATAGAAAATTAATAATTATATCAGTATAATTTTATTTTATTATTTTCTTAAGGATTTTAATGTACACTCCTCCGCTTTCACATTCCAACTTTTGAGATTCGCGCATCATTTTTTTTTCTTAAATTAGGGCCTACATTTTTGGAAATTTTTATCACCTTTTTTTTTTTATAACTTCCATTTCACTCATTGTAGTCCCCAATTATTATAAAGATGTTTTTATTCTCATAATTCTTAATATTTCAAAAATCCTAATAAATTTAAATGAAAATTTTTAGCATTATCAGTTTCGTTCTGTTGTTCTTCAGCAGTAGCTTCTATTACTTCACTAGATTCAGAGTCTCTTTTTCTTCTTCCTATACCGTCTCCTCTTCTTCTTCTTTGACCAAGTTTTGGGCATCCCATATTTGAACAAGTAATTGATGACAAAAGAAGGAATTTCAATATTATCCAAAATCACCTTATGTATTATTGAGTTTATTGATTTTTAGGGGAGCTCTATTAATTTATTTAAGTTTATAAATTTTCTGCTAGTGAGCATGTATTTGGCTTAGGGTGTGTTTGATTTGTATCTAAAAAAGGTGAAGTGTTCTTAAAAAAAATATATATATATCTTGCAAAAAACAATGATAACCACTTTTACGGAAGAAAACTCTCTGCACAGCCGCCCACCATGTGTAGATCCCGAGGATGATCCGCCGGATATTCGAAGCTTTCCACCACTCCCTAACGTACCACTTGCTGACAATAGATCCTCCAAGAAGGCGAGATCAAAGAACGATCGGAAGAACCACCAGAACATCCAGGGATCTCCTTTAGAGACATGCTTTGCAAAAACAAGCCACGTGTTAACGTTTGGCAAGACGGCAAGGAGAACCCTAATGATGCGGAAGTGAAAATAGATCGATCCTCTGGGGTACCAAATTTGAGGATCTCACTGGCTTTCTATGCCAAACTTCTGGAACCTTTCAATAACGTTGTTATAGTAAAGTTGATAGGAAGGAAAATTGATTTTATGACGCTGCAAAACCATCTAAAAACCGTTTGGCCGAATATGATCCAAGGGTCGATAATGGATCTTGAAAATAATTGCTTCCTTGTACGTTTCAACTCGAGCGAGGGGGCAGTGAATGCTATGGTTGGTGGCCCGTGGGTGATCCTAGGATACTACCTACATGTCCAATCTTAGAGAGTAGACTTTGATGTGCAGTCTAGCTGAATTGACAAGATCGTGGCGTGGGTCCGAATACCGGGGCTACCCATCCAGTTTTATAATAACAACATATTCCAACAGTTAGGAGAAGTCATTTGCAAGGTTCTCAAAGTTGATTATCAAACGGCAGAAGGGACACGGGGAAAGTTTGCTCGGCTCGCTATTGAGGTAGATCTAACGCAACCTCTATGCATTAAGTTTACTATCATGAGATATCCACACCGGGTCGAATATGAGAATCTGCCAGACATCTATTTCAATTGTGGAATATATGGCCATATGAATTCAGCATGTCCTAGGAAAAAAAATGACTCATCTACGAAAAACACCGACAATATGGAGCGTGATGCAGATCACTCTGATCATCTGAACATGGCTCATTAGTTACCGGAGGGGAGAGGCTATGGCCCTTGGATGGTTGTACAAAAGCCGATAAGGAATCAAATAAGAAAAACTAGGGTTTTGGAAGGACAACCGACCAAAAAATCTAGAATCCGCGTGGAGAAAGAATCTGGATCCCGATTTGGAGCCTTAGCAGATCTAGACGAATCACTGATTGGGCTAAATGATCCTCATACCCCGAAAAATATGAACAATAAACGGGAAAAATCGGGGCAAATCATGGGGTAAACCTTGATGGGAAAGAAAAATCTCAGCCAAATATGCCCATGCATGCAAAATGATCTATGGGCCAATTAAAGATTAAAAAGAAAACCCAGTTACAAAAACAGCCCATGCGTGAGGAAAACACCATGCAAAATTCTTTGAACAAAACACCGGTATCAGAAGACATGCAGCACGAGCTGGGAAGGGTGGGAAGCTCGCACATGATTTTTTCGATAGGACATGGTCTGGACCCTATTAAGCATCAGTTTGCAAGATTAAAGGGTATGTGGGAGCCCATAGATGTCGTTATGGAAACACCCCTAGAAAAAATGGCATTTGAAGGTGCAGACAATGAGGTACTAAATGGTGGATCTTCAAATCCAATACAAGAAGATAAACCACTTGACGGAATCGATAAAAGTATGACTAGAGATGATGATTGGGATACGGATGAAGAGGTTTATACCTCTGAGATCCAGAACACGTACTGATTTTGCCCATGGTAGGGCTTTGGATTTCTCACATTTTTTATGGATATAATCTCTTGGAATGTACAAGGTGCAAGTTCGTGGAGGTTTTTTTCGAACCTTCTCCCTCATTAAACAACACTATCAACCATAGGTTATGGTACTTTGTGAACCCCAAATTAGTGGGAGGAAGGCAGACTTGTTTATTAAAAAAAGTAGATATGAATCTTGCTTTTGGCTTGAAGCTGTGGGGTTTGCATGAGGTATTTGAATTCTTTGGAACACAGAATTTAATCTTAAGGTGGAATGAATTCATTATTGATTTGTCCACATGAATATTAAAGTCAGTGGCATAGAGGTGTGGACGACGTTCATTTATACTAACCCTTCTTATAATTGAAGACGTTATATGTGGGAGGAATTAGGAAGGATAGCCTCGACGATTGATGGGTTGTGGATTGTTGGGGGAGACTTCAACTGTATTTTGGATATGTCAGAGAGAAGGGCAGTTCTGAACGTCGATCGGATGCCTGCCATCGTTTCAAAATATGGATCTTTGAAAATGCCTTCATTGACATACGCACAGACGGAACTCAGTTTACTTGGAACCGGGGCTCTCTGTGGAAGAAATTGGACAGGTTCCTATGTAACCAAGAGGGGCTTCACCGTTGGCCTACTAGTAATATTCAACACCTCCCACGAATTTCCTCAAATCACTCCCTCTTTTGCTTAAAATTGGTAACCAGATGGTTGGGAGGGGGCAAGCAAAAATCCTGTTAGATTCATGGCCTCTTGGCTTCTTCATGATGAGTATCCGAAGATGGTGGCAGATGTTTGGACGAAAGAAAGGGATTATACAGAGGCAGTACGGGATTTTTCTAACACAACGTCTAAGTGGAACCGAGAAGTCTTTGGGATTATTTTTTGGTGTAAGAAGAAGTTGTTAACCAGGTTGACGGGCACTCAAAAAGCCCAGAATCGCCATGGAACCAACATTTTAAAAACATCGGAAAGCCAATTAATCAAGGAATTGGATAAAGTATTTCTTGAAAAGGAGGCATTGATGATACATAAATCTAGATGAGATTGGGCTCTGTTGGGAGATCGCAATACTTCATTTTATCACAGATGGATACGGCTACGTCGTACGAATAATATAATTATTTCTTTGAAAAACGGCGATGGGGCTTTAGTGGATGAACCGAATGAGCTCAAGAACATGGTCATTTCATATTTCAAAAAGATTTATACAGCTAAGGATACGACGCAACTAAAGGGCCAAATTCCTAATGGTTCCCCTCATCTCACAGAGGAGATGAGGCGAAACTTGGTTAGGGAAGTGTCTGCAACTAAAATTCATCATGTTGCTCACTCAATGCAGCCTTTGAAAGTTTCTAGTATTGATGGGTTGCATGCTATGTTCTTTCAGAAATCATGGAATCTCATTGGGGATTCGTAATGCAAGATGGTTGAGAAGGTGATTAGGGGAGGTAAACTACCAGAGGGACTGAATGAGATGTTGTTGATGTTGATTCCTAAAGTTAATGATCCGAAGAGTATAAAACGGTTCAGGCCAATAAGCCTGCTCAATGTCGCTAATAAAGTAATTACAAAGCTTCTCGCCTCAAGGATGAAGGTTGTGCTCCTTAAGATCATTGGCCCAGCCCAAACCAGCTTCGCTCCGAGGAGTCACATTGCGGATAATATCGTGGTGGGCTAAGAATTTATTCACACAATAAGAAAGAAAAAAGGCAAGAAAGGTTTCGTAGTCATTAAAGTCGAGTTAGAAAAAACATATGATTATCTCAGCTGGGTTATCAAAGACACTCTCTATTTGGCTGGATTTTCGGAGTCTTTTAGTGCCAATGTTGTGAAATGTGTGACGAGCCCCTCTATGAAATTGTTTGGAATGGAACTTGCACGGACCGTTTTTACCCTTCCAGAGGGGTACGTCAGGGGGATCCATATTTCCATATTTATTCGCCATGTGCACTGAAAGATTAGCACATCTCATAAATGAAATGTTGCGAAACGGGAGGTGGAAACCAATATTGATTGGAATGAATGAAGTTAAAATACCATATCTTCTTTTGTCGATGACTTGTTACTATTCTTAGAAGCGGATATGGACCAAGGACAGGTGTTAAAGGAAGTCCTTGATCTTTTCTGCTCTCTGCTAGGATTGAAAGTAAGCACCGTCGAGACAAGCATTTTCTTCTCGCCTAACACCCAGGAGGAAAGAAAACATGATTTGGCATCCATGCTTGATTTCAAGAGGGTTGAAGATCTGGGGAAATACTTAGGAGTTTCGCTGATCCACGAACGGGTAGCTAAGAAAACTTATGAAGCTATCCCGAATAATGCATATAAAAGACTTGCCAGATGGAAAGCCTCTTGGCTTTTGATGGCGAGTCGTATTAATCTGGCACAATCTGTTATCAGCTCTCTTCCAATCTATTCGATGCAAACGGTTATGCTACCAACTTCTACATGTCAGAAATCGGAAAAATATGTCATCAATTCGTGTGGGGTGTTGCTCGTCAGCACACAAGCCCCATTTAGTGGCTTTGCAAAAAGTCACTGTTTCGAAAGCGAAAAAGGGGGGCTAGGATTTAAGAAGCAATGTTTGATGAACTTGGTGTTGTTAATAAAACTTGGATGGGGACTTCTTACTAATCCCCACAAACTATGGGTTCAATTCAATGCCAAGTATGGTATTGAGAAAGAGGGTATTTTACATGGACTTCCAAAGAAGAGAGACTCAATGGTGTGGAATTCGATCTCTAAAATTTGGATGCATATTGCTGGAGGAGTGCGCTGGAATTTGGGAGATGGGAGAAGAATTCTTTTCTGGAGAGAAAAGTGGTTAAATATCCCCTCCAACTTACTGTGTATGGCCGTTAGGGTTATCCCAGAAGAGCAACTGTGTTGAACAGTGGATATGTATGTTACAGAAGAAGGAAAATGGCGGGCGAGCTTTCAGCACTTGCTTCTGGCTACCATTCTGCTCTGAATTACTGTGATTGTTCCACTGCATATTGAACGGGGGAATGATCGGATTTTTTGGGCTTTCTCTGCTTGTGGTAACTTTAATACAAAGTCAGCTTATCAACTGCTTGATGCATCTGAAGAACATGAAAATCAAGCCCTATAGAAAAATATTTGGAGATGGCCAGACCACAAAGAATTCGAAACTTCCTCTGGTTGGTACTCAAAGGAAAGTTACTTACAAATGTTGACAGGAAGAGGAGGAAGTTCTCGAAGGCAGAAGATTGTAGACAATGCCCGAGAACCCCTAAAACATTACTGCACATTCTTCGCGATTGTTCTTTTGCCTCCCAAATTTGGATTAGGTTGCTGCCAGCACCGAAGAGAAGGTTGTGCTTCCTGATGCCTCTGTTGGAACGATTACAAGCGAATCTTATAAACTCTATGGAGATTGATGACAGGAGCTGGATGATAATTTTTAGGGTGTCGATGTGTCATATTTGGAAATTGAGGAATGAGGGTATTTTTGTTGGCAGTAACCCCCTCTTGGCGCAAAAGATGGATCAGATTCATCGAGTGCTGGAAGATATTTCTAAGGGAGCAGTATATGCAAGAAGCCTTCAAGTGCACGACCATAGCCGAGAAGTTCAGACGATTCGGTAGGAAAGGCCTCTGACGGGATGGGTAAAACTTAATACGGATGGGAGTTTCAACAGAACTACTTGCATGGCCAGCGCGGGAGGAGTGATAAGGAATTGTGAGGGAAGGTGGGTAGGAGGTTTTGCAGCAAATATTGGTTTTTTCTCAATAACGACAGCTGAATCGCGGGGCCTCTTGTATGGACTTCAGCTAGCCTAGACGAAGGGACATAGATCAGTTACAGCGGACGTCGATAATAAGGGCGTGGTCCAAATGGTTCATGGCTATGGTGATTAGGGGCGTTGGCATGGAGACTTGTTGAGAGATTAAAGAACTCATGTTAGGAGAGTGGAGGGTTGAAGTTCGACATTCGTATGGGAGGCAAATTTGGTTGCAGACTGTCTTGCGGCAATCGAGGCTAATATTCCCACGAGATATGAGGAGTTTTGGATCCCCCAGTGCAAGTGGAGCAATGGCTGCAATATAACGACGTAGGAATTGCAAACCCAAGATCGATTCTAGTCTAATTTTATAGTTAGACCTTCTTCCAAAAAAAAAAGAAGTGAAGTGTTATGAAAAAAAGTTAATGTTAGTTATTTATTTACAACTTTTTAAGAGAAAAAAAGTAGAGTGAATTTTAAATTGATTTTGAAGGGAACACTGTTTTTAGGAAGTGATGAGGTGTCTTTCCCTGAAAAAAAAAAAACAAAATCAAACATAGCGTTAGTGTGATAATGAGTAAGAATTTGGAACATTGAAATATGTAACCAGTGGATGAGATTAAATGGATTGGTGCATTTTAGAATGTGTATCTTCATCATTTGTATTAGGAATTTGGGGGCATTTCAGAAAAAAACTCATATACAAAATTTACTCACCAATTGAAAGGGTGCAATTAATGAGATTTGGTTGTGGATAAAAAAAAAATATAGCCCGGTAAAATGCATTTTACCATGTGTGCCATGCAATTTATAAGAAACCAGTTCGTTGCGATGTTATTTATCCAGATTTTATTCAATTTGCATTTTTGATAAGTTGAATATGTATTTTATCAGCCAATAACATGCACTTTATCAGGCATTACAATAACTGGATTCATTGTCATATAATTTGCCTAGATTTCTTTCAACTCATATTTTTGTTTATTTTTCAGTAAACATATACAGTATGATTTTTGTATCAAAAATCATCAAATCATCTTGAATTTTATATTTGAAATATGAAAATATCATTTAAATTGAGTGAAATATGGTAATGTAAACTTTCAAAGTAATTTTAGATGAGAAAAAATAAATTGGCGATTAATTACCTGTATTCATATTTGCATGATAGTTATATTAGCAAACCAAAGTCCATCTACAAATCGGAAGAATGAGATTCTTACTTATTTAACACCTAAGTACTTATTATTTGATTAAGATTAACAAATTTTTCTTACTTATGATTTAAATGTTATTGCGCATGAATGCAATCCAACAAGTTGAAGTATGTGGTGGACAAAAATGAAAATTTAGTACCAATTAAACTAAAGCGCTATGTACCCAAAATGTAAAATGATGTTTAGAAATGGAAATGGACCATGAAAGGTTGTCTCGAAAGCTTTTGAAGTACATGAAATTTGATTAGTTTGAATTTAACCTATTTAAACAATATAAATTTATATAGTCTTGAGATTGAGTACATCGGACTTTCAGTTTTTCAAAGGCCGTCTTAGCCACATTAGTATTATATTATATTATATTTTTATGTAAAATTATATATTTTATTTAACGTTGAACAATTAATACATTTAAATATATTGTTTAAATGGACCATATATTATGATTAATATGTCTATTCCAAATACTGACTCTGAACCTACTTAATTGTATAGATTCATGAAAAAAAAAACTAGGACATATAAATTATATCTATAAATGTGTCTGGGCTAAGATTCCTGGTGGGTAGTTTGGTCTATTATAGCTTTATTAGATATGATTGGGTGACTTGGGTCAGAACCGCCAAATATTACTTAATTCTTGTCCTCCCTCAAATAAAAAACTTAATTTTTATCCGACCATGTTTATTTATATTATTTGGAGATGTATCGATTGTTCTTTGTAAGCCTTATTTTTATCCAATGTATATTATGAAATTATGCAGAATAGACTTGCATGTAATTAATAGTGCTTAAGCACAACGATTATGTCTTATTGTATAACTCTACTATGACTAAATAGTAATTAGATACATTCTTAATTAACTTTATTCATTTTATTCCTTTTTTTTTTGATAAATAGTCTCACATGCCGTGGGGACATGGAGGCCGGTGGGTGTGGTATTCATTTTATTCTAATAATCATTGACTAGTCAACTACTTTTTCAAATTTTCAAGGAATCAGAAATTTCCACGGGAATAAAAGCTTGTCCAAGTACTGCCAAATTGACCGCCCTCGAATTTTAGTTAGTAAAAGATTCCTCACAAATATTTCTAAAAACTTGTTTTACAGAATTATTTACGTCTTCACAATTATTTCTTTTTAAAAAAATGTGGAATCGCAAAATTATGACCAGTAACTAATTCTCCCAATTAATTTGGCACAAATTCCAGAATATCGAGGTAAAAATTCTATGAAATTATGTTTATGTAATTTCTTGTTAATTGTAAATCATATAAAATTCAATTCCAACTCATTAAAGAATTCTGTAGAAGTTCTTGACCTCGGCCTTCAAGATTGACATTAAGCATCAAGATTTTGGTCCAAGAACAGCACACGTGAAATGTGGTGGCCTATGATGCCATGCATGATATCAGGATGCAAAAGTCTTTGTTTATTTCTAAAAGAAATATATGGTTTCATAATTAATTAGCTTGGTACGAATAAATCCATTGGATCACTATCATAATTTGGCCAATTTTTTTTTTGAGTTTTTGTATCAAAATTAACGTCTGTTGTTTTTTATGGTCTGTGTTGTATTCTTATTTGATGTCGTCCTAGTGTTTTGCCTATGCTTTAATTTTAGTCAGTGCATGTGTATATTTTTTTTTCGATGACTAAATTACGATATGTATCATTTCATTTATCACTTAATAATAACCCCTCCTCCATTCACTTTTAACCCACTTAGATGTAGGAAAAATGTAAGGTAGTGCCGCTTAAGGCACCGTAGATTCAGTTAAATTCAGAATTTGGATATAGGAACAACACAACAACGAGACCTCCAATTTGCCTATTCAGCTTTCCGGCATCATGCACATCCTAGCATAGTTCAAGACAAGGACGGGCCCATAAATTTTTTGTTGGGGGTTGAACCCATGCAAATCCGGCAACATTATTTGTTTTTCTTTTCCTCAATTACGAATAAACAGCATTGACTTCCTCTAATTTTCTTCTTATTTCATCTTTGCCAATATCTCAACACTCTTCCTCATCTTCTCTACTTCTAGAAATAATGAGGGCTAACATATAAATATCCAATAATTCTATTACGAAAACATACTAATTTTCCAGCTTAGGGGAGCTGAAGACCCCAATGATACACTTAGGTCCGGCCCTGGTGCAAGATACTTTGAACACGTTCACTACAATTATATGACAAGGCTTGGTTGGATGAAGAATGTGTTGCTATTTACTCTCGGATCATTTTCTTTCTTAAAAAGAAAAAAGAAAAGAAAAGGTTCACTAGTACATAAGAGACCGACAATATTTATGGGAATTGTACTCACCCGTGGTTTTGAATGAAATTCTGTTACCTCAATTGTCAGATGCAGTTAGTGACATATTCATTATTACACCTGTAGTAAGTTAAAACCATCAGTATGCAAATAAATCTAGAGTTACTTGTCAAGACTTGGCAGTTCTATATGTTAGTCTATTATAATGAAATAATTTAAAATAAATAGGAAAAAGTGGGAATATCAAAACCCAAAAGCACGGCTAGTGACAATAATGATAAAATTATTTGGCCTCTTTTATGTGTTGTATCTCTTGAATAAGGATAATAATTTGTATAAATTCAAACCCATTTGTGGCTATATATATGTGTGTGTGTGTGTGATTGCACAATCAATAATTTGTTAGGGCTCTAAGTTTGGTGTTAATGGGGGAGCAAAAGCCCTTCTCTTATTGGGCTTTAAACCTTCATTTAATGGGTACACTTCAGGCCCGGTGCCTTTCCTAATGATGCTGTAAGTTTTCTAATTGTAATTCATATTTATATTTTACTTTAAAGTCTATCAAACCATTTTATTTATAATACACAACCTTAAGGAAACTCATTTCAAGATACTAAAGTGGAAATGACCTCCTATAATAAGATGAATGATTAAATATTATAATATGCACAA
>AYJT01081986.1:0-14423 GCA_001278415.1 Ocimum tenuiflorum | reverse complement strand
TGTGTTGGGTATTTACGGTTTGATTATTGCGGTGATCATCAGTACCGGTATTAACCCTAAGGCTAAGTCTTACTACCTGTTTGATGGATATGCTCACCTTTCGTCTGGTCTTGCCTGCGGCCTCGCCGGTCTCGCTGCCGGTATGGCCATCGGGATCGTCGGCGATGCTGGTGTTAGGTATCTTCTCTTCTTTCTAGCCTAGTCAGTATTGTGAATTAATTTTTTTTCTTAACTCTAGGCAGTCGTAAACCGAAAAGTAATTAGCTTAACTTGATGGTTTTTAGACTTAATCCTCAGGTTTTCAGTAATGAGAATAACTTAGTTGCAAACATTCTGAAAAATTGTTGATGATCACCATTTTTTTTTCAACTTAAGTACAATATTAAACAATTCCCACCATGATGTCCTTACATAGACTCGAACCTTGACCTTTAAAGTTACGGGAAAGGTGCTTACTATTGCACCTCGAGGTGGTGGACATGATCACACCATTTTAACTGTAGTTCTTCTAGTATCACCTCAGGTTATGATTCTTCGTATTGTGCAATTACTGACAACCTTGTATAGAGAGTAGTTTCAGTTGGAGAACAGAGGATGCCCTTATGATTGGACACTGTTGAGTTACATTATAAATGGTTATTGCTGGATGTGTCCGTTTTTAATTCTAAAAGGAGGTTGAAAAATGCAGTTCTGATTATGGCATAACTGCATTCTCTATTTGTTATAAGTCATTATGTGCAGTAGTTTTGTAAATGGGTTCTTGCATTCTTCTTGTTTGTCATTCTCTTCTTTGTTAATTGCACTTTTATTGATTGTCTCCTCATTACTTTTTTTGGCCAGAGCCAATGCACAGCAACCGAAGCTCTTCGTTGGGATGATTCTTATTCTTATTTTTGCTGAAGCCTTGGCTCTTTACGGTCTCATTGTGGGCATCATCCTTTCTTCTCGTGCTGGTCAGTCTAGAGCTGACTAGAAGAATGCATTTTACTGGAAGATTGTTGCAGTTTTTGCTCTCAAGGATGGGCCATATTTATTGTATCATGGCTAGCATAGTAGTTTGTCCGTGGCACTACTTCTAGGTTGAAACGTTTGATGTGTGGCAATTTCTTAGCGAGGCAAATTCAGCCATTGATTTTATGGGATTTATTGTAGATTAGAAGTTTTGATTTTCTACGAATAAAGCTTGTGTTTGTTATTCAATGGTTCTGTACAATGTGAGAAACCAGTCTGATTCATGCAAAACTATTTTTCGACTTAAAACTTCTTTGCGAATTATTTGTTGCTGGTTTATATTCTGCACATTGCAGAGAATCCGTAATTGGGGAAGTGTCTGAAAGAGGTGGTTTTGCTAGTGTTTACCTTTGTAGGGATGCTATTTCAGTTTATATTGATTGATGAGGTAATTACTGAGTGTAGTTTGCAAAAGCCCAGTTACTCATCACATTTAGGAGCCTCATAAAAGAATGACAAGTATATTTGTTTGCGCGTTACCTTTTCTTGTATTACTCATGCTCACGTTCTATATTTGAAATCATGGCAAGCTTTTAAATAGAAAATGAAACTGTAGTTTTAATCTCTAAAATTTGAAAATAAAAATAAATGGCATAGTGGGAACTTTTGAATTTCATATCCTAAAATGAGTGTCGTTTTGATATTATGTGATACATGAAAGTTTTCCAATTTGAATGTGCCTAATGCTCGACTATTTTACTGAAAGAGTGAGAGAGCTTCCTTTGGTTTTTTTTTTCTCTTCTGAAACAAGAGCGAGATAGCTTTTGATCATGCCCCAAGAGAGATATTAAGAGTGAGATAGCTTTTGATCATGCCCCGAGAGAGATATTATTGGTTCTGAAATATACTGAAATTAAAACCTATGATCAAGGGTGTGCGAAACTCGAATTGACATCCAAAAAACTGACCGAACTGATAAATTTTGGCCAGTTCGGGTCAGTTTAAAAAAGGATCGGTTCGGGTTCGGTTGGAATGTGGTAACCAAAATTTCATTTGGGTTTCGGGGATCGGTTTTATTGGTATAAAACCCGCAAACCCGACCGAACTGACTGAATGAGTATGATATATATAATACATTCTTATTATATCCTTAATTAATTTATGGTAATCCCCTAATATATTAATGAGATAATCTATAAAAATATTTTATTATTTTAATTTTAAACAATAAGCGCAACCGCAGGCCTCATCATCTTCACACAATCTCACCGTTGATTCGTGTCCGTGGTCTGAAGTTCTGAACTCAAAAATTCTTCTTTCTCCTTGAATGAAGAATGAACTTGAAAGAGCCTTCATTGAACCGACCGGCGAACGCTGCGTTCATCTTTGTTAGCCAGCCTGCTGTCCAAATTTTGATTATAACCAAAGGTAGGATTATTTAGTTTTAGCCTGATCGATCATTCTTCCTTGTGAAGAAAATCACACTGCTTGTAAATAAATAAAGGTGGTTTCTTGATTAGTGCATTCTTTTTTCTTCTCCTCTATTTAGCATACTGGGTACAATACAACATACGTTTATGAATCTGCTGGTCCCAACCAAAGCATAAAGAAGAAATGTGTGTTTTGCATCTTAAATACAAAAGAAAGCAAATAACTAATCCTACAAACTAGGAAACAAATATGAACGTGATCCCAAGGTAGCAAATACCAAAAAGATTAATTCTAAGATAAAACTAATTTATCCCTATTATTTAGACAACTAAAATATCTTGGATAATACCTTGGATTGGTGCCGCATCAGAATCCTGACTGCAAACGAAGTTGAATGATAACGCGAGGATGGTGCACTACTAGCTAGTCTATTGTGTGCAATTACTTTTTTTTTTGTCAGCTATTCGGTTAAGCCGACCGACCCCAACCGAATTTTAGGTTTGGTGATTGGTTCAGTTGCTTGTAAGTTCGGGTCAGTGTTCGGGTTTACGTTGCAAATAATTCAGTTAATTCGGGTGCAATGATTTCGGTCGGTTTTTTCCCGAACGAACCGAATGCTCACCCCTACCTATGATACTGTAACTTCTACTACCGCACCATGAATGGACAACGCATTAACATACCAAGTCTTAATAATTGATCATCACCGACCACTTTGAGTTCCCTATTATACTAATAGTGTGATTGTGTTGCCTTGTATGTTGGAATATAATTCATTGTAAACTATTGTTGAGAGTTAGTTAGTTAGTTGCAGATATTGTTAGCTGATAGGTTAGTTCGAAGCACACCACTCATCATCTATAAATACTGTACTCTTGGATTCATAACAGATATCAATAATATTCTACTTTTTCAATGATTGCCAATTGTGTTTCTTAAGTTGGTATCAGTTTTAGGCTTCGATCCTGTGTCTCCTCTTTCTCTTTAACACCTTCAAATCTTCAAAATCTCCTCTGAATCTTCTTCAGAATTTCTCATGGCTACTTCTCAATCTTCTGCTCTGCCTCATCTACAATCTCTTTCGATCAGACTTGATCGATCTAACTATGCCTTCTGGCGACTGCAAGTGTTGGCCACAATTCGAGCTCATGGTTTTGATTCGCTTATTGATCGCTACGGTGTTACATCAATTCAGTTCATTCCATCTTCTGCCGGCGATTGCCAGCCAAATCCAGAATTTCTAACTCATCTGCGACGCGATCAATTTCTAATGAGTTGGTTGCTCAGTTCTATAAGTGAATCTATGCTTGGCTACATCACACGTTGTTCATCCTCGAAGGAGATATAGTGTGTTCTGGAAGATCTGTTCCAATCTCAATCCAAAGCAAGGATTATGCAGCTGCAGCTCCAGATTCAAACTCAGAAAAAGGCGATCTATCGATTGATGATTTCATTCTGAAGATGCGCGGTTTTGCCGATCAGTTTGCGGCGGTTGGAAAATCGATCAGCGATGATGAACTTATTCTTCACATCCTTGTTGGTGTTGATCTCGATTATGATGCTGTTGTGGTGAATATTCAAAATCGACCTGATATGAATCTGCAAGAGGTGCAGTTTGCGTTACAATCCTATGAGCTGCACCTGCAAAATCATGCAATGTTTGCTCCTCCATGTGCTCCTTATTCACAGGTGCGTGGTTCCTTTCCTACTGGAAATCGCATGCATAATTCTCATGCTAAAGGTCGACAACTACAGCGTTATGCTGCTAAAGATAAAATGCTCATCTGTCAAATTTGTGGAAAATCTGGACATTTAGCTTTAAAATGTTTCAAACGATTTGATGTGAATTATTTTGGTTCATCACCGCATCAGACCAATTTTTCACCTCAAGCTCATTTTGCTGAACATATTTGTGCTTGCTATTCTCATCAAAATGAGGTCGTCGATGACGGTTGTTGCGCTCACGCATATGAAGCGAATTGGTATATGGATAGTGGTGCAACTCACCACATCACAAATGAATTCCTGAATCTTGCTGTCAGCACACCACATGATGGCCTTACTCATGTTGCTGTTGGCAATGGAAATCAAGTTCGTATCACCTCTGTTGGTAATTCTGAAATTCTCTCATCTTCAAACACTAGTCTAGTTCTCAACAATATACTTTATGTGCCTGATATAACCAAAAACCTATTAAGTATATCGCAGTTCACAAGTGATAACAATGTTTATGTGGAATTTCATGCCAATAATTGTTTTGTCGAGGACAAACAAACACACAAGGTGCTGTTACAAGGCCAATTGATCAAGGGACTCTACCAGCTTGATCTTACTTCCTTTCCCATCAAGACACCCTCGTGTAATTTTGCTGCTATCCTGCCTTCCTCTCTGTACTCTCACTGTGATAAGTCTACTCATGTATCTCCTAGTCTTGTAGCTTCTAAAACATCTTGTATTGTGACTGATATTACTTCGTCAAATGAAAATACTCTGTGTTCTACTTTCTCTACTGATTTAAACACATGGCACAACCGTCTTGGTCATCCTAACAATATAATTCTAGCTGCTATCTTACATAAGTTTCCACATCTCAAGTCTTCGGGTAGTTATTCTTCCTTATCATTGTGTATTGCTTGTCAAATGGGTAAACTTCATCAGAAAACCCATCCTTCTCAGCTTATTAAAACTACTAAACCCTTCCAACTTATTCATACCAATGTTTGGGGACCAGCGGGTACTATAAGTAGAGATGGGTTTTGGTATTAGGTGCACTTTATTGATGATTTTAGTAGATATACCTGGGTGTATCCCAACCACTTGAAATCTGAAGTTCCTAGCATTGTGAAATATTTCTTAGCCATGGTCAATACTCAGTTTAAGACCTCTATTTCTTCCTTTCAGTCTGATTGGGGAGGGGAATTTCGACCCTTAGCTCCATTTTTCCAATCACTGGGCATTCACTTTCGTCACCCATGTCCTTATATCCATAGTCAAAACGGGAGGGTTGAGCGCAAACCCAGACACATTGTTGATACCGGCCTCACGCTTCTAGCTCAAAGCTCTCTACCTTTGAAATTTTGGTGGGATTCCTCTGATTTAGCAGTGTTCCTCATTAATCGCATTCCTTCTACAACACTATACAAGCACTCTCCATTCTACATACTATATCAGTCCTATCCGGATTATTCCAAGTTTCGTGTTTTTGGATTTTCCTGCTTTCTCTATCTTCGTCCTTATAATAATCATAAACTGCAATTTCGGACCTCTAAGTGTTTATTCCTGGGGTACAGTTTGCAACATGCTGGATATAAATGTCTTCGCTCGGGTGGGAAACTCATTATTGCTGATACTGTTTTCTTTGATGAACATGAGTTTCCATACCGTGATTTATTTGAGTCCCCAGCTTCTGCTCTTATGATCACTCCTCCAACCATATTTCTACCTACATCTGATACTCCATCACTGTCTCCTTCCTCTGCTGCTCCATCTCCCCTCAACAATGATCCTCTTTCACCTCCCATCTCTCCCTTATTATCTCCTGAATCACCACCACATACTGGTTCTCCTTTTATGCATGCTCCTCCACAAAACACTACTCTTCCACTTGACAGTGGTCCTCCTCCAACCCAGAATACTCATCCTATGCTTACTCACTCCAAATGTGGCATTTACAAACCCAAAATTCTCATAGCTTCTGCTCATGTTCCTTCTACTTCTACTCCACCTTTTCCTATTGTTCCAAAGAGTTTAAAAGTTGCCCTTCGTGATTCTGATTGGCATCATACAATGTCCCTTGAAGATGGTGCCTTAAAGAAGAAACCCACTTGGTATTGGTGCCTGAGCCTCTGGGTGTACCTGTTATTTCGTGCCGCTGGGTGTTTAAAGTCAAGACGAATGCTGATGGCACTCTTGACAAATTAAAGGCCCGGTTGGTAGCTCGTGGTTTCGAGCAAACTGCTGGTGTTGATTACAGTGAGACATTTAGTCCAGTTGTTAAGTTTGCTACTGTCCGTCTTATTTTTGCTATTGCAGCTACTCGGCATTGGTCTATTCAACAAATAGACGTCAATAATGCCTTTCTTAATGGCATACTTCAAGAGACCATTTATATGTGGCAACCATTAGGATTTGACCTGTTCATCCAGATTATGTTTGTAAGTTACAAAAATCTATCTATGGTCTCAAGCAGGCACCTCGGGCGTGGTATGACACATTAAGGAAGTATTTGCTTGATCTTGGATTCTGTCGTTCCACTTCTGATCAGTCTTTATTCTTTTAGACTTCAAATGGTTGTATGCTTCTAATGTTGGTTTATGTGGACGGCATATTGATCACAGGCGATTCACCTGAAATGATTATGCAAATTATTCAGAAACTTCGTTCAAAATTTGCTCTCAAGCATCTAGGGGATGTTCATTATTTTCTTGGAATAGAAGTTCATAAAAAAAGTGATGTTTTCAGTTGAATCAGACACAATACTTGACAGATATCTTGGATCGTCTTTATCTTTTGGATTGTAATCCAGCACCAACGCCACTATTACCTTCCACCAAACTATCCAAATTTGAGGGGTAGTTGTTAGACAATCCTACCATCTATAGAAGTACAATTGGCTCTCTTCAATACTTCATTCTAACAAGACCAGATATTGCCTTTATAGTCAACAAACGCAGTCAGTTCCTACAAGCTCCTACTGATGTTCATTGGACTGCCTGCAAGCACTTGCTGCGTTACCTCAAGGGCACTTCTCATCTTGCACTTCACTTTTCTCCCTCCCCCTCTACGTGTTTTGCAGGTTACTCTGATGTTGATTGGGCCGGATCTCTTGATGATCGTCGGTCCACTACTGGTTATTGTGTTTTTCTTGGCTCTAATATTATTTTTTGGAGTTCCAAAAAGCAAAGTGTTGTCAGTCGTAGTTCCGCAGAAGCTGAATATCGTGCTCTCTCTACCACGGCTGCGGAGCTCATTTGGCTTCATTCTCTCAGTTCTGAGCTTGGTCTTCACATTACTTTGCCGTCCCAGTTATGGTGTGACAACAAAAGTGCTATTGCCTTAGCTTCGAATCCCGTCTTTCATGCTCGTACAAAACACGTTGAAATTGATGTCCATTTTATTCGCAAAAAGGTTCAATCCAAAGTCCTTCATGTACATCACTTGTCCTCTGATAATCAAGTTGCTGATGTTCTTATTAAGCCACTCTCTGCTTCTCGGTTTGAATTTCTTCGCACACGGCTTCGTCTTGGTGGCCAATCTCTGGTTTCAGTGGGGGGAATGTTGGAATATAATTCATTGTAAACTATTGTTGAGAGTTAGTTAGTTAGTTGCAGATATTGTTAGCTGATAGGTTAGTTCGAAGCACACCACTCATCATCTATAAATACTGTACTCTTGGATTCATAACAGATATCAATAATATTCTACTTTTTCAATGATTGCCAATTGTATTTCTTAAGTTTGTACATAAATCACGCGTTCTGGGACAGAATTTTTCCTTCTAAATTAAATTCTCTCTCTTAACAAAATAGGAAGTAGTGGACTGCTCCTGCTTGTATGCATGGAAAAAAAAACCAAAGAATTTCTCAAAATCACTTTAATTAGATATTAAGTTTCAGGAACCCAAGTTTATAAAGTAATATTCTGAAAGTGTGAAAGCAAATTTAATCAAGGATGATCTTACTTCAGTTGTTAAAAGGAAATAAGAAAGAAATCGTAAGAATAGTGTGACCACATTAAAAAAATATCGGCACCAGTGTTATTATGTGAGTTGTATTAATGAGTTATAGTGATGTAGATGTGGTATGTTGAATGCTAATTCAAGACCAAACCATAAACTGCCAAGAGCAATAACTGTAGATATAAGGCAAGCACTTTCATCTCTGGTCTATCTGAAAATAAAAGAGTATGAACAGAATTCCAATTTTACATCTTTTCATGTAAACTAGTTAGAGTGAAAAGATAAAAGTTACTATGTTGAAATATGAGATAATTTTTATGATAACAGTACCTTAAAACTCATACTAGCTAAACCAAAAAAAAAAAATAGTGTTACTTTCCTCCAATCATACACTAAACACAATCCTAAATCCTCCTGTCGGTAAATGTACCTATCTTATTTGTTTGTGTGGTATGAGTGCAGATATACTCAACCAAGGAATAAAATCTCTTAAACTATATACCAAGTGTCCCCCCTAAAAATTATATATATGGTCCCTGCTTGCTTATGCTTAAAGTGGTCATTCTGAAGTTGTGAAGCACACCATCATCATCACACATATACTATGTATATATATGAAACATATTAATGCAAATGCACACAGACATATCATACAAATGTTAAATTAATATTTATGCAGTTCCCTTGTATTATGGGCGTCAATATCGATTTGTTTCAACGATAAAATTAAATTAAATTAAATTATGGTCCTACCTATGTACCACTCACTTAATATTGATAAATTTTTGGCAACTATATGAAATGACACCGATGTTAATCTTACCTCCAAAATTATTCTCAACATCTAAAAGATAAAATAAAATGTAGGTTTAGGGAATTTGTTCATCACAATGGTCATTTTCCTAATGAATCTGCTTAAAACACTAAATAAACTTCTAAAATGACTGTAAACAAACTAAAAATAGTATACCTATTCTAACCTATTGAAAAGTGATAAATCGACATGGTACGTCCTATTGAAATTATATTTATAAAAAAAGGACAGAAATTTTAGTCTAAAATATTCTAATCACATTCAAATAATAATAATAAAAAACTGAATTAACTCCTAGATTTTTTATTATCCAAGAATTGTCACACCAAGTGACGGGTTTTAACTTTTAACAGAAATTCCCAAAAAAATATCATCTTTGATTTACTTTTTATTTTATTATGTTTTAAAATCATGATCATCACTTATTTGGTATTATTCATTGAATAATTAATCCAACTAGGATCGAGTTTGTCATCTAAGATATCCTATTTGGTGAAGCCTATGTGTTTATTTTTATTACAACACTAAAGGCAAACAATTTTGAGAAATGACATGTTTAATAGGGGTCCCAGTTTTCATGCATATAAGTGACATGTTTGGTGCTAAGTTCAACGTCAACCCCACATGTTTAAGTTGAAAGAAGAGGTCAAAACACAACTTGTTGTATGCAAGCAAAGCAATTAGGAATATCGATTCATCTTCAAGCTTACAGGTTATTCTCTATTTACTGATCGAGTAAAAGTAAGATGAGAAACAAAATAAAGTTATAGCAAGTAAAACATCTGGCATAGATCGAATATTCTCATATAACTCAATAAGATTGATCCAAAATCGAGTACGTTGATTTAATCAACACTTCCAAATTTTTTTCTATTTTAAGAGCTCGAACTAGGATGTTTTTTTTGTAAGGCTTTATTTGGACATGCGTTAGTATAATTTTAGGTGGAAACTTGATATTGTGATTGAAATAATTATATATTTTTTATGAAATTTCTAAAAATAAAAAAAATGAATTGATGAGAGAATTGAATCGATGCATACAGTTCAAGCAACCATAGCTAGCTAAGGGTGAAGAATAAACCAGATCAAACCAAACTTTGACTCGAAAAACCCAACCTTATTTAATTATATCGCTATTAAAGAAAACTCCACCTAACATAAACCGGGCCAAATCAAACCTAAGGCTCCATTCCTATTCAAAGACACACCTGAATTTTTATAAGTTAATTAAATAAGGAAAAAGAGTGAATGGAATATGAAAGCTCTAGATGACACATAAATAATTATTAAGACATAAGCAGGGAGATTTAAGAGTAAGTAGGTAATATTTGTAACCAGCCAAATTAAAGATGGGGCTTGTAAGGTGAGGGAAAAGAGACCCTTGCCATTTGATTACTCATGTAAAGAGACGACACCGAAAAGTCAAAAGTGGTCCACAATTTCGGAAAATTAGAAATTCTTTTGCATGAATGAAAGTGACAACCTTTTACTCTTTCCTTTTCTTTTCGTTGGTCAAATCATTTTCCTTTTATTGTGCAATTGATAATATTTAGTCACTAGTAATAATTGCATTGCCATTTGTGATTCAATATGAGATCATATAATGAGAAACAAAGAATAGAAGCAGTTTAACCCAAATATAAAAATCAATCTGTCTCTACCTGTCACTTAAAGTTTATTTGATTCTCATTTTCTCAGATATATATTTTTTGAAAAATGCAATTCAGTTTAAACTAAAATTTTAAAGAAAAAGGAAAGCTAGAACCTAACTAGTAGATAATTGAAATCATAAGAGAATACTGGCAAATAGTAATTAATTTCACAGGTTGGTATTTTATTGAAACAAGGTAAATATATACACATCACTTTCATATCCTGACACCTTTGGCCAAATCCATGTATAGTAGTTGTTCTTCCAATTATTCAATATTGTATGTCTGGTGATAATATTCCACAATCGGATATAGGAAATTTTATATTGAATTTGAGTTATTTGTTGCTTCTTTGAAGATGACTCCATAAAAGGGGACTAAGAAAATAAGAAAAATAAATAATTGTGAAAATCATATTATGTCCCAACTATTTAAAAAGATAATTTTTTGTTTCATATACACGAACAATATCATTATGTCACCTAAAGTAAAAGGAAATATTATGCACTCTTTTATATGTGTAGCACAAAGTTTCAAGGATAATTTGGAAGGAAAAATATATGTTTTAGTGTTACGAAAGCTATAATTTTAAACTATGCTCGACATGCAACATTCTTGGTGAAAATATATATTTTGAAGCCTGACCCTTAATTTGAATTCTCACCTCAACTCTGTCCTAAATGTATACTTATATTTTAATTATTTTTTTATTATAGCATCCCTAAAATATCGAAGTTTGTCGACATTATATGTCCAAAGCTTGTAAAACGTATATAATTTAATTTATCATGTGAATTCTATTATGTTAAATGTCGTATTCACAATGAAGTGAACATGCTTGGAGTAGATTTCCAAGTGGATAGTGAATTATAGGAAACCAACATATAAGTAATGAACATTTAGTTAATAGATGACCACTATAAAAACGATATATGTAGATTGCTTTTATTCATTTGAAAATTGCGAGTGGTGACACCTCTTGACGAAGACGTCAATAAAGTGGCAGCGAGTGGCAGAAAATTCAAAATGTATAACCGGCATAATTATTCATGATATCAGGCAAAGATATTATAAAATGAAACTTGTCGTCCTTTTATAATAATTGGTTCAATAAATGGATCATGTCGAATATATATGATAAGATGCCTCCTTTTTAGTTATAAGTTAAAACCCTCATTTATAACTATTATTCCAGCATTATATATGTTGTATTTTAGCATTTTTTTTTCCTTTTCCTTTTTTTAGTAGGATGAGGATCGGGATTCATACTCTACTCCCTCATTCATGTATGTGCATTGGCATATCCAAAATTTTTGAATTGAGAATGCACCATTTTTTTCTCCTATAGAGTTGTTATAGGCGACAACTACAAAAATTTGAAGATAAGAAGTTGGAACTAAAGACTGTGATAGGGGTTATGTGGTTTGATCAAATCGTGATATATCCCTTTCTTTTCTTTTATAATTTAAATATAATATCGAACAATTCTCATTCTGACGTCTCCTATAAACTTGAACCATTGACCTTAAGATCATGGAAAATGTGCTTATGGAAAAAGTGATATATCTTTAATAGTCTACTTGTGGCCCTAGGCTTAGCATATGAGATATTAAAAGCAATGATTTGATTAAATAAGTGAGTCCATACATTGCCAATGCCCTTACAAGTTGGGGGTTACCTTATACGGTAATGTTGACTTCAGATGCAATCATTCTGCCAGCTTTTTCTAAATTTTAACATTATAACATTATATGTGTATATGAACGTTGATTATGTATAATATCATTGAATTTCTTTATATATTATATGCAAATGTTATTGGCGCCAGACATTTAACGAGAATGCTCAGGATTTGACATCGGGTGACATATTGAGATGTATGCAAAGTGCATTATAGTGAAAGAAAGGACAACAATATATGAAAGATAACGAGACTCAACAAAAACAACGACTGATTGGATGTTAACGTTGTTCCTTATTAGTAATCAATTACATAGCCGATATAATTGCATATTAATGAGCTGCTCGTATTTAAAACATAGATGATATTAATTAATTTTTTATATAATGCATTAATAATATCCCCCACATTCAAAATCAACTATTGTGGTGGGCACAAAATCTCGCCCCACATATATGAAAAATACATTATATAATATTTCTCCCACGCAATATTGATATCTACTAGTTGATGAAAGTGGCAACTATTATTATTATTATTATTATTATTATTATTATTTTGAAGAAACAGTAGCAATTAAATGTTACGAGGATTTTGAGGAGCTTAGACCCTACATACATAGTAGTAAGTTGCAAGTATTTATTTGAGTTTTGATCCCACGTTCTGCCAGACAACTACCAAGAATCACTCATCCACGTGGCATAAATAAATAATTTCAAAAACATCAGAGCAAGGGAGCGTAAGACCGGTCAGCTTTAACTCCAGATTTTCCGAATCCATATAATTAATCACTTCATCATTGTCCAAGAATATATATTTATTATCATTTTAATGTGTGATTAAGATATCTGATGAACGTTATGCTCTTGCAGTCAATTTTTTAGTGATCCCATTCCACTCCAATTTGACTAAGAAATAATATACTTTCCCTAATTAATACGATGACCATATATGCTTTCGTAATTACTTATCAATAAAAATTAAGTGAAATTATTATTACGACAAAATAGGTGGGCCCCATGCAACAGAAAGAGTGGCAGCCCACCCGCAGCTGTACAGTTGTAGTCTGCCCTTTTCCGATAAAGACTGTCCCATTTATAGTTTCAGATTTCCATGCCCTCTAACGGCTACTTTCTTTCCTAAATTCCCATTTTTAAAATATAATTTCAACATGTGACATCATTTTATTTTCATATATAATATATTCTGCAACACAACATCATTTTTCCAGCAGGAATCTCGCATCACGCCCCCCTTGCCTTCCTTCTCTATTTTCCTTTCTTTTGTTTAATCTCTATTCAATAATTTGCAATTAAGAAAAAGAAGGGTCGAATAAACGAGGGAAACTAGAAAACTCGAGCCAAAAATTTTAATCAACTCGAAATCTATTTCAAATTTTTTAGCTGGCAACTCCATCCCAAGATTTATTTCGATCATAATTTTCTATTCCGGGCACTATGGTGTTTAAAATGTGTCGACGTGACCATAAAATCAACGATAAATGCTTACACTTACTGCCACGCGTATTTTAATTTTATCTTTTTTTTTTTACCAAAAAACACATAAACTATGTCTGAAATTGGGGGAAATGGAGTGCCGGATCTTTCCTTGAAATAAAATCAAACATAATTTCTGTGTTTCTTAATAAAAAAAAATTAAAATACTTGTGGCGATACTCATAACTGAAAAAACCTAAAATACATTCGAGTTGACAAACTTTGTGATAGGTTTACCTATTTTGCTAATAAATGAGGATCAGAACATGGTTAAATGAGGAACTGGTCATTTCAAAAATCAGTGCCGTATATTCTTACCATTGTACAAGAAGGCCGGCACAACAAAAAAAATTTCAGGAAATTAGATGAGAAACAAATCAACCATACAATGTTCAATTGAAATACTTTAAACAAATCTAATCCTCTCAAAGATGAAAGAATACGTTGAGACACAAATGAATGAGTTTTTCCTGAATTTTTCAGCTCGGCGAAGGAAGCGTAGTTGGATCAGCGGAGGAAGGGATTTCGGGGCCTAACCGGCAACCTTCGAGCATAAAAACGACATCGTTCATAGAAGGCCTTTCAACAGGATCCGGCATTGTACAAATCAATCCAACTTTCACACCAAGCAAGAACTCTTCCCACTCCGATGACTCGGGATCAAGCTCAACTAAACCGGGCTCAAGCAGCTCAGATATCTGCCCTCTCTGTAGCTGCCTCT
>AYJT01081936.1:0-11978 GCA_001278415.1 Ocimum tenuiflorum | reverse complement strand
CTTGGGCCAGATATTCTAGTTGGTGCCGTCTTTTATCATCCGAGATCCACTCTGCATGTGGCTTCTCGATGAGTTCTGGCTGGTCAAGGGTTGTACGGTTGGTGTTGACCTTCTGAATCCTCAGAGGTCCTTCCTCGATGACCAACCACATATCCTCATGCTGGCTCAGGAGATGAGGTTTGACTCTTTTCCTCTAGCTAGTATAATTTTCCACAGAAAATTTGGGTAGCCTGGTCGAAGCCATCTATGATTGACAACAGAAAATCTGCTCGCAATAGGAAAAACTCAAGAAAATATGGATCTGGTCTTGAGTGACACAAAACATTTAGTCTTTTGAACCAACTGCTCTGATACCATTTGTTGGTCCCAAATCAGAGATATGTGATATGCGGAAGCGTCAGTCTCAATAAAATAGTTGCTAGAATTAAACTTGATTTTTTCTTAGCTGACTTAGGAGTAAGTCAGCTGGGTTTCTTAAAGATATTTATCGTATAGTCAGTTAGGACTTTTTCCAGTTATACTCCAGCTACTGTGAGGCAGTTGGGTTTAAAGATATTTTAGCAGGAATAGTAACATTGTAAATGAACGCAGAATATATAGAGGTTCGGATTCAATATAATCATACGTCCTCTCTTCCTTCTAAAGAAGGGAATTCAATAATCATTGTTATACACGGTGTTATGAGTACGGTTTATAACTAAGATCCTTCTAAAACGGAGAGCTTTAAAGGCTATCAGTCGTAGGCACCGGTGATCTTGATGCTTTATCGGAGTCCATCTCCAAGGCTTTGTAGATCAGCGGTTGAAGGTTTCGGTTTCCTTTAGAACGTGAGTGATCTGGAAAGATGTTCTCAGATGAAATCTGAGAGCGGTCTTGGATTCCTTGACTGTAAAAACAGCTGAGGACTTCCGGTAGGTCTCGAGTTAGAACTCGGAGGTTTTACAGAGAGATTGAGAGTGAGAGAGAGAGACAACAACTTAGACAGCAAATCAACAAGCTCTTCTTCAATCTTCATCTCTTCTTTATAGGAGATGATTTAGAATAATGATTTAGAACAACAACTTTGTTCCTTTCTTCACCATTAGAAAATTTTTATAATTTTGATTTTACATGAGATTCTTTAACCTCACTAATTCTCTGAGCCTGATTTTCCGACATGATCTTCAGAATGCTTGTGCACAGAACATTTATCAACAATGATAACACCACAATTTTTTTTAGACAATGGAAATATAGTTTTAGCATCATGAAAACATACAGATCGACTCATCTAATTGGCAGTAGGTATAATAATATTTGTTCCAATATATTCCTTATATCACAATATTTTTTACCCGAAAACCAAATTATTACCTGCTTTAGAACCAAAATCAAACGCCTGTGTAGCATTAGGAAAGATATTATCCATACCTACCTAGCATGCATGAAAATTAAAATTTATAGCCAGCAATGAAATATAGTGAATATCACCTGATCAAATAAAATTGACAAAGAGTGGCACATAAACATGCATGGATTCATTTACAATGGACTAATAGTGGAATGATGTACTTTAATTGATGTTAAAATCTCATGTACAAATTTTACCAACGTCCCTAGGTATTAACTTGTTATGGCTATTTTTTTAAGTACGAGAATTAGCTACAGATGAAGAAATGGCCTGCTATGTTCATCATCTTGTTAAGGTGCCCCTTTATCATTTCTTTTCACAACCCTGCTTCAAAAGTCGATCGTTCTGCATGCGTGCTTAGCGGCTCGGCAGCAGCACCATGGGGTTGAGATTCCCCCCAGCCCCTATATGCTTCCACCTTTTTTATGAGTGAGTTTGATATATTCGGTTGGATTCTTGCAACGTTACTAGCTAACTCTCCAAGAACTATGCAAATGCCCCTTTCCAGTTATGAGAGACCATTTGTTTAGATTTTTTAGTTAAAAAGAGAGAAAAACTAGAGATGAATTTTAATTTTTATTTTGGAGGGAATTAGAAATGTAGAATTCACTTTTCTTAAAAAAAAAAAAACATGAAATCATCAGCATGGAATATTCAGATGATTCCCAGTGAAAAATATGGAAATTTTTTTGACAATGATGGAATCAATCATCTAATATTGGACTGCATAACACGTTTCACAACACCCTGTCGGAATCTGTTCCTTATTTCATGCCAGGTATTTCTAGTACGATGTTCCTGTCTCATGGGATGCATACGTCAAGCAATATGGCGCCATGGCCTCAATCTTTTTCCAGAAATCGAATGTTTTCACCTCTGCCTAATCACTACAGACAAAACTGTGATCAATTTTCCTAGAGAACATCTAATGCCAACTGCATAAATTGTTCACCAAAACTTGTTTTCATCGCCACTCCCAACTTTAAATGCCATGTTTTGGCCTCAATTTTCATCACTACATCCACCACCATGATCATCATCATCATCTCATTCTTGCTGTCGCTCCTCACACTAGTCCTCATCAGATTCATCTACAAAGCAATATGGATCCCGTTTCGCGTGCAGCGTATGATGCATTCGCAGGGGATAACTGGCCCCTCTTACAAAATCATCCACGGAACTACCAAAGAGAGCATGATGATGAGACTTGAAGCAATGAGGGGGCCTATGGAGTTGTCACATGATATATTCCCTAAAATCCAGCCTCATTTATATCAATGGATGAACCTTTATGGTAACTTATAACCATGACTATTCTAATTTCAATATTTCTCCTGTTCGGATCTCCCGTTACATTTTGTGTTACACTAGTAACACTACATATTACGCATTCAATTTTTATTATGTATTAGATTATACTTTTTTGCAATTTTAATTTTTCATGTTTTAGCTTAGTTTATGGATAGTACGTGATTTTATTAAATCCAAACTAGGCTTCATAATATTTTTTTTTCAATTATATATAATATTTACTATAAAAATTGATTATTTTATAATAATATTCTAAAAATAATTATATATCCTAGTTTAATCTAACAAACTCACGTAATGTCCGTAAAATTAAACTTAAAGCATAAAAAATTAAGCTGAAAAAAATATGAACCAAAACATAATAAAAAAATTTAATGTGTAATCTGGAGTTTAACAGAATATGCGCACCTAATTTTTTGACCCTTCATCTATCGAATTTATCGGCATTACAGGAAAGAATTTTCTGACTTGGACGGGCCCACAGCCTCATGTGGTGATCACGGAACCGGAAATAGCTAAAGAAATACTAACAAATAAAGAAGGGATTTTCGTAAAAATCAAAAGTAGAGGCAATGTGAAGAAGCTACTGGGAGATGGGCTTGTTATGGCTGAAGGGACTAAATGGTTTAAGCTAAGAAAACTAGCCAACCATGCATTCTATGCAGAAAGCTTGAAGGTGGGTCATTCTTTCTACAACTCTCTAGACAACAAACAATGAACTGGCATGACTATGTCTGTGCTTGCGTAGGAGATGATTCCAGCCATGATCGCAAGCGTCGAAACCATGCTTCAAAACTGGAAACAATACGAAGGAAAAGAGATAGATGTGAGTCGAGAATTCAAAGTCATGAGCTCAGAAGTGATCTCAAGAACAGCTTTTGGAAGCAGTTACAAAGAAGGGAAGAACATCTTCGACATGCTCACCAAACTGGGCTTAATCCTGATCAAGAATGCAGACAAAATTCGACCCTTCGAGTAATTAACCGTCATGCAACACAATGATTATCTCCATTATCTGCTGATTGAAGGGTTGATGATGCAGGAAGATTTGGAAGACGAAAGAGGATGCAGAAGCGGACAAGATCGAGCAGTCTCTTCGCGGCTCCATCATGGCAATACTGAGGAAAAGACAAGAACTGGTGATATCTGGAAAAGCAGAGAATTATGGAAATGATTTTCTTGGATTGTTGCTGAGAGTCCACCATGATTCAGACAAGACGAACAGGATTTCAGTAGACGATGTGGTCGACGAATGCAAGGTGTTCTTTTTAGCTGGACATGAAACTACAAGCACCTTACTCTCATGGACACTTCTCCTATTGTCAATCCACTCAGACTGGCAAGAAAAAGCAAGAAAAGAAGTGCTTGACCTCTTTGGAAACCATAATCCAACTCCAGAAGGCCTTCCTAGATTAAAAACAGTATGCAATATCTTTCCAACATAGAACTAACACAGATTAAATAGTGCATGTAATTTTATTTCTGTTCGAATTTTGATTAGGCAAGCATGATAATCCATGAGGCCTTGAGGCTGTACAGCCCTGCAGCAAGCATAGTGAGGAGGGGGACAAAAAGGGTTAGGCTTGGAAAATACGAATTCCCAGCAAAAATGGAGTATCATATCCCACCTCTAGCGCTGCATAGGAATCAAGAAATATGGGGAAAAGATGCAGGGCTTTTTAGGCCAGAGAGATTTGCAGAAGGGGTGGCTGCAGCCACTAAAAACAACCCTACGGCCTTTGTTCCTTTTGGATACGGCCCAAGAACCTGTGTTGGATTGAACTTTGCTAACAATGAAGTCAAGATTGCGCTGTCGATGATCCTTCAACGATATAAGTTTACACTGTCGAAAAATTACGTTCACTTCCCTATTAGTATCATCACCACACAGCCACAATGTGGAGTGCAGATCATGCTTCAACCATTGTAATTGTAATGAATGAATGAGTGAATAAAACAACATATATTAATAGAGTTTTGATTGTGCTACTCTGTCCAATTTACATAAGCAACAAAAGAAGTAAAAGAAAACATGAATATAGACATCAATGTGAGTTGGCCATTGCTTCCTGTTGTATGAGTTGAGGCTCAATCACGGAGGGCAACACAAGAGGGGAGAGAAGAGGGATTGGATCTTTACTCGAAAAATACGAAACTGCTGCTGGTGAAGAAGAAGATGCTTCTTTACTGCCATGGCTAGATTTGATTGGAGAAGAAGGTGGGTTGAGTTGCAGAGGGCGAGGAGCGCGTCGTTGGAGGCGGCTCAAAGGGGGCTTTCTTGCAGCCATGAATTCATCTGTGGGAGGAAGTGTTTGGAATCCAGGAAACTCAGTATCACAAGTCTCCATTGAGATTTAATGTGGATAAAATGGGAGTGTGGGTGTTGCTTCAACTGTATGATTTAAGTCTTTTTCTGGAATGAGTGTGAGTATCCTATGATGAATCTTGGTTGCAAATTGTCCAGCCTGTGTATGGCCCCATTGACAAAACTAGAGAGGATTGGTGCCATTTTTCACTTGATCTGCCATGGGAGATAAAATGGGTTGTAATATTTTATTTTTAATGCATGTGGGGAGGGAATCCCTGAATTTTTTTATAAGCTGATGGCAGATTTCGAACAAGCACATGACAATGCCTTTCTAGTGTATTCTACAAGCTCTTTAAGAAGGAAACATGCATCTTAAAATGTAAGCATCCGCTTTAAGAAACAATAAAAGAGACATAAATTTTGGAAGGAAAAAAAAGGGGTATGATAGGATCTGTCACAACCATTTGGACCAACTAAATCCCCAAATTGAAAATTGGATCAAGTTAATTCGCATTTTAATTATTTTATAGCTCAAGGTTTATTTGAGATTCTTTATTTTTTTGTATTTTTATTTAATTACTTTGATTTTTTTTTATTAAACATTTATTTTCTCTTGTTTACTTATATAACATTTTGTATTTTCATTTATTAATGTTTGGTGAAATCGAATTTATTATTTTAAAATTAAAAATGGGTCTCGCCTGCCAATAGTTTCGTAAAAGAGTTGAAGGGATGGATGTGGTTGAATGAATGAGGATTGGAATATCATTTGTCATTTCACAAATTAATTATTAGTTGAGTAAAAAAGTTGTTTAGATATCACATGCTGTATCTGATAAACCAACGGGATGATGGGTCCTAAATTCCTAATTCCTGATATTTGGGGATATTTCTGGAATTTAAAACGTCCCAAAAATAGATATGTTAGATTCTTGGAATCAGGATATATACATTGGCTCCAAGTATTCCGAAACAAATGAAACAGTTAAGCTTTTACATGAGTTGTCACAGTAGGAAGGTGTTGGGGCATTCTTGTATTTCTCATCTCCACAAAATTCATCTATAATTGTCCAGAGGGCTCACCTCAATTATTAAGGATTAAATATAACAAATTACATGACATCTATCAAATTCTGATACAATATAAATTGGCACTAGAATAATGAATTACTATTGAGATTTATCGATCAACATCATAAGAAAACCAAAACCGGAATCAGATTGGATATCTCCTTAATTAATCAAATTGGGTATGCATATCCAATAATTAAAAAATATTTTATTTTTTGCTTCACTTATTTATGACTTACAATACTATTAGATAAATTAAAAAAGGATTTCAGTGGGTGTGTTTCAATCGGTGTATTTTTAAATTTATTGTTGTACTTTATCTTTTCGTACTTTTTCTAATTTATCATATTAGAATCTCATCGTCTTGATTGAATCAAATTCTTATTAAGTCTTTATTGTTTTGATCGATTAAATTCTTAAAAAATCATTATCTTATTCATCGGATCACATTCTCATCGAATCACTATCGTGTTTGGAATTTAACGAATTAATTACAATTCGAATAAAGTCTTTTTCTAACGGGTGGATCATTGATTGCCAACCATAGATCAGAGACTAAGAAAGAAAACAGTTAACCTAGATCTTTAATAACTGGGAACATGACTTAATCGTCAATTTCGGTATATCTAGCAAAATGAATTATTCAAGCACTAAATTGATACGGGGCCTGTTGCTCCCGAAATAATTTAAGACGATACCTTTTGATAAATTGAATTTATTTGTGAGGTAGCGGGATCTAGCCACGTGGCAGCACCCCACATCCCCGTTGGGGCATTGAAAAAGTAGCAATAATGGAGATGTAAACTAGTACAAAGGGGCCCATTGGGCTGCAGAGAGAAATCTCTTTCAGCCCAAGCAAGCCAACTTGCCACATCTTTTACAATTTGGGGAATATTGAAATAAATAGATATAAATTCCTTTTTCCCCAGGTCTTGGTCAAACAAAGTGGCATCCACAAGGCAACAATTCAAATTTTTAAAAACATAACATTTCATCTCATCTGCATTTTATCATAAATTAAGAAGATGAGAATGACATTTCTTCCTATTTTCTACTCTAACCTAGCCAAAATTATATAGGTGGTCCAACACAAATTTTTGCCAAACCTACCTAAATAATTTCGATAGCCTAACAAGAAACCTCCTCATAATCTAATACCAAGTTTCCAATAAATTTCCATCAGATTCAAGTATATTCGTGCACGAAAGCACTAAATAATTTATAATGATGAAAGCTCACCGGCCAATATATAATATAATCATTTGTCATTTTCTACAAAAATTGAAATAAGCATTTGCTCCTCAAGTCTTGGTAAATCTTCTTAAATAAGAAGATTGTGATTTGTGATGAAATATTTGAAACAGCCGGCCCCCACGCCCTACCTCGCCACTCTAATATATACAATATAAAATAAAACACATCACATTTCAAATCTTGAAGACAGTTGAAACAGCTTATCTAAAATATAACTAGTGATTGCATTTGAATTTAGTTCTGTACAAAGATTTCAGCCAAGACAACAATATATATACAGAGGAAACACAAGGTATTATGAATATGATCTAACCAAACCGAAATTGCAAAATGATCTAGACTTGAAAAGGCCACCGAATAGGAACCTTGTGGGAGATTCTTGAGGTGACTCCTCGGAGTGACCCTTTACTCGGAGGATTGTCCGGCCGATCGTTTGGCGCACACAGTCGATAATTTTGGGATCGACAGGATAACCCGATGAATCCCGAACATAGAATGTGTTCACGGCTTTTCCTGCTCTCGTATTTACCTCTGCACGTGTTACACTCAAACTATTCTCGCGGAATATTCTAGTAACATCAGAAAGCAACCCGACTCTATCGGTAGTGCACAATTCTAGCTTCAAGCCCTAAAAATAATTAAAAGAAAGGGAGTATTCTCAATCTAGGATCTAAAAATGATTCAGTTCTCTATTCAGGACCTGAAAGATGAATTCTTAGTTCAGGACCCAAAATCCCAAAATTCTAAATTCAGGACCTAAAAGATCTCTAAAATTTCCAATCTAGGACCCGAAAGATCATCAAATTCTCAATTCAAGACCTCCTGAATTGAAAATTCATCTTTCAGGTCCTATATCGAAAAATAAATCATCTTTCAGGTCTTAAATTGACAATATTCCTTAAAGGGAACAAATTTACAGTTAATTATATGTAGTTGGTCAGAAAAGTTTGTAGTCCTTACTTCAGAAACTCTTCTTTGAATTGCTGCTTCAAGGCATTGAATGACTCTCTGCCTCTCAGCATCAGATTTGACTGGAGATCCATCAATATGCCTTATGCAATACTCCTTCATATGCAAACATGACATCAATTCCAACCCAACAAAAATAAAAAATACAATGCCTATTTCATCATCAACATCAGTATACCTGATGAGCTTCTGGCCCCTCAGCGTCAACATTTCCATGGAAAACCACATACTGCATATCTGTCAAAGTGCAGACAATATCGAACAGCAGTTTCGGCCTATCCCTGCACTGTATAGTGACCACAGAATAATCTCTATCTTGCCAATTAACCACATTCACATTAGGCCTATCCTTCTCATCGGTTGGATCCTCTCCCATTCGCTCATAATCCCTATCGTCGAACATCATTTGGTGCAGTCGCCTCTCAGTGTGAGTCGAGCTGTGAGAGACTACGGTTTTAGCCTCCCTCGTTTTGTTGCTGCCTTTGAGCACATTGCAGAGGAGGCGCTTGATTAGGGAGAGCTTGTCTGGATCAAGAATCGCGCCACCAGTTTCTTCGTCGGTTACTTGCATTACAGCTGCGGCTCGAGTGTTGTGAGTCCAGACTTCAGCATTTACAACATTGCATTTTTGGTTTGTGAGAACTGCACTCACTTCGGAGAGTAGGCCAGGCCGGTCACTGCCAATTAGCTCGATCGATGTGTGGTCCATCGCTGATTTTACGCCCACGGATCTTCTCATGGAAGATGCAAAGCAGGAATCTGGGCCAAGTGACTGAAAGTGAAATCAAGAAATCAATTTGGAATGCTCATAAATGGTAAAGAGAAAAGTTGTCAAATTTGGCATAAAGCAGCAAAGGTCTGACCTTTCGAATGTAATCAAGAATCCCTTCATCAGTTATCTTGTTTCCATCATTATCAGTCACATTGAACACTAAAGAAAGAAATGTTGGAACATCAAACATTTTTGAAGGGGGGCAATTTCAGAATTTGTTTAGGAAATTGTAAAGGGGGGAAGAATCTATTTACCATCCATGAACCATCCCCCATCAGAGCATATATAAGCTTTGGTTATCATTAGATTGAGATCAGTGAGAACTTGCACAACTTCAAGAAGAATTCCTTGTTTGTTAGCACTGTCAACCTACAGAAGATTTATGAGATTAGCAATCAAAAACATCAAGAATGAGCATAGAGCAGATCAAATCGCTTGCCTGAATCACAGTGGCGTTCTTGAAAGATTCATTGTCGATCACAACTCTGGCAATAGGCAAAGTGTCAAGAAACAGAGCAAGATTTAATCAAAAGAGGGACAAAGACAATTATACCTAGGAGGGTTCATTCTCTTAATGAGCTTCTCATATTCATCATCCATGTCGTCTGAAAAACTGATTGAAGTTTCTGTATATATAAGAAATGCGAGTTCAGACAAAGCCAAGATTTGATTCTTTTATACCCCTTCAATAAAAAAACAGATGATTTGAAGAACACAGAATCACCACCACCAATCACAAAGATCCACAAACCAATAGAGCTGGGCTAAAAAGAAAACTTAAGAATAGAAAATTAATAGATTCGGAGGGACTGCAAATCTAGAAGAACCACCCTTATAATATCAAATTAAACCCACTCTAACAAAAAAAAGAAAAGAAAAGAAAAGAAAACAATTGTTGGTTTCCCTCTTCATCCGTATGGCTTTGTGGGGCTCTCCTACAAGCACAAACACACACAAAATACTAAAAGGAAACACAAAGTAGAATGTGTAAGACACGAGCACGGATATCATAGCAAATTACAGGCTGGAAACAAAGAAAGTTGACAGATACAGAATACAGAAAGTACACATATTACAACCAAATCCCAAGACCGTAAAAGGAATCAGCAAATAAACACCACCCAGAAAAAAAAAAGAAAAAAAGAGGGAAAATACAGACAAGATGAAAATAAGCCTTGGACGAAAAATGAAATATTAAATAGAAATAAATAACAGAACTCCAAAACATTTCGCATACCCATTAGAGTTCTCGAGAATCCTACACCGGTTCACCAATGCAATGGCCTTGATATTTTCAATAACACAGCGAAACTTCCACACGAGCTATGGCGTGAAAGGCTCAAAAAGGGAAAATCTTGGATGTGTAACACTCATACACGCACCGAAAAGGAAAAAGAAAAACAGTGTGTGAATGAAATTTGTTTGTTGGGAAATTAATAATAATAATAATACAGTTGCACTGCACCTTCCACTCGGTGTAAACTATTTCTGTGCGGGCAGTGGCGTTGAATGTGTGTGTATAAATATAGAGCAGGTTAGGTCGACGAAGCTTTCCAGTTTCGGTCGCCCTTTGAATTTCAGACCTCGCGATTTCTCTGAATTAATTATGAGTAAAAAATAAATTCACACTGAACGGGCTTGTCCGGTTAAATTTTCTGGTAAGATTGAATGGTAGTGCTGGATGGCGTATTTTAGTAGCGGCGGGTTGGGGTGTGCTAAAATGAGCGATTTATTACATAATTAATAATATTGATGATCTCATACAGACTCGAAAATTTTTAAACATTTCAAAAATGTTTAAATATTTTTTTAAATTTAAGTATAATATTAAATAATTCTCACTTTGATAATCTCACATAGACTCGAATTATTGACTTTCAATGTCATGGGAAATGTGCTTCGCACTGTATCCCAAGGTGGTAGACAAAAACTTTTACACATTAGTATTTAGGATTGTCTCTCAATATTAGATTTTTTGAAAATCTAAACTATCATAGTCTCCATCAGGTGTGAATTTGCAGTTACAATTCTAGGTTATACATCACATTTATTAATAATTTATTTTTTTAATTTAAATTTTGTATATTTTAGTTTAATTTTACAGATATTAAATGATTCAATTAGATTTGAAAAAAAATTGTCTTCATAATACTTTTTAAACTGCTTGTAGTTATTAATTTTCAAAAAAATTATTTTACAATAATATTATAAACATAAATATATATATATATATATATATTTTAATATTATAAATCCGAAGTGTAACACAAAAATATAATGGGGATCCCTACCATAATATCGTACTCTCTATATTAACATTATTCATAAAATTTGATATTGAGTAAAGAATATGTAAAATTTGAGTTGGGGCCGCGGGCTCGCCCCTGAGATGATGTATTTCCTGAGAGATACTCTGGTAAAAATATATTTGTTCGAAAATAATGGATAATATAATACTCCAGATGCAATATTTTTGTTTTTCTTAAATAAGAATATTTGGAACGCACGTGATAAATAGTGGGGGTTGGGCCGTTGGGAAAATTCCAAGGTTTAAGGAGAGACAAAGAGTGTTACAATTGTAACGGTTTTTACCATGTCTATTCAATTGCTGCACTCGCTGTAATTATTGTTATTATTTTCTTTTCGAAACACCCACGGTAATAATTATTTACACCGCAGCAGCTACTTGTGAATTCCGTTACAACAGTTATAAGCATTATTACAAATAATTTTTAAACTATTTTTCTCGATGCAGCCAAAATATGAAGAATAAACTATATATTATAAAACATCCAAACGTCAAATATACAACCTTCATACTCTCATATCCTTGCAAAAATAGATTTGAATAACAAGGTGAATAAGTTATATACTTAATTTTTTTAAGTAAATATATATATATA
>AYJT01081893.1:0-10297 GCA_001278415.1 Ocimum tenuiflorum | reverse complement strand
TTTTTAAATGAAGAGTTGATTTAGTATTTATTATTCATCTGTGAATCTCAGTAATATTTTTTTCTGCTTTGTTTTTTTTCCTTGTGCAGAGGATAAGGTGACAGGAGCAGCTCTGAGAGTGAGGCCGAGTGGCGACATGTTTGTTTATCTGGTTTTCTTGGTGGTGGTGGTGGTTTTCTTGTATGAATTTTAAGGTTATAGTCGAAGGAAAATTGATGATTTATGTATGATGTTTACATACATGGTTTTGTCACCAGTGGCGAATGCAAAGTTCGAGTATTCTAATTTGTAGGGCTCAATTATATTCGATAGGTAGATATTTCAATATGAATTGTTGTGTCGAGTAATACTATAGCTAATATGATCAGTCGATAAAACTAATAAAATTAACATAATTGTAACATTCCAACTCAACTAATTTTTCAGTAAGACTCGCAATATTATAATGGTAAGTGAATAATAAAGGGTAAAGAATATTTGAATAAAAATACTTTTTAAAAAAAAATCGAGGGCCCAACCAACTCTTCAAGCCCTAACATATGACCGTTGTCACGTGTTGAGGGTTTAAAATAATTCACCCCATGAAAAGGAATAAGCAACTGAAGCCCAATCAAAATCTAAGAAGCCCAAGAATGGTCCAAGTCAGCCCATAATTGAGGATTGAAGACAGCCCTTGAAGATGTATGCAAAAAGCAATTCTAACAATGAACTCGAATGATAAACAACATGTGTAAAATTGGACCGAATGGATAGATACATTGCGAATGTAGGAAGATATTTCGTAGATGGAATTTTCCATACTTATCTTGATTATTTAGATTAGGATTTGTTCCCCCTCCATATCTATTAGGATTCGGAGGTACCAAAATACTTGTATAAAGAGTCCCGCTTGAAGTCAAGATACGCACTTATGTAACTTTGCATTCTCATCAATATCGTGTTATATGTTTGCCTTTGAACGACCTTGAAGGCCAATTGTTGCAAAGTGTACTTTCATTGGTCCCACTGAATGCTCATCACTCGACAAAGATCTAGCGAGTGTGCTTTTATGCTTCGGATGCTTCAGTACCATAGAATAGATCGACCCAGTTCCTATTCTTTTCTAGACTCCACTACACTCGCTTTATACTCCGACAAATAAAGGAAGGACGCAACAGGAAGGAAGCAGCCCTAGCCTCTGTTTGGTCAATCTTTTGTTCAAACCACTGAAATTTTTTGAAGTCTCAAATTTCGTAACAAAATCACCCACAACATAACCACCGCAAACCAAAGCACATTACACGAATCAATGCGTGAAAATTCATAACAGAAACTCAGAAGCATAAAGTGATGAAGACAGTATATAGTTAATTTATTTTATGTTGCTCAAATTGACATTATTCGAATGAGGCCCACTTTACGGTGGGATTCATCATAATTAGGACTGTTATTAGCACAACTCTGCAGAAACATTTTCAGTTTCTGGGATTTGGACATGGCAAAATCTTGTTTCTGCATGAAAACTACATCGATCATGAATTTGGGGGCAAAATAAGCCTTCTCTCCACCCTTTCTTGACCAACGCCTCCTTCTCTTGTCCTGATTCGACGTCGTTTCCCGCGAAATTAGCTGCTTTGGGTACTATCTGAGTTTGAACAGCAAAAAGTAAGATAATTTTCATGAGAATTGAAGTACAGAGGAAAAGACCCAGAGATACAATCATGGCTGGTGTTATTTATTTTTATTTTATTTTTTTATGTTTTTTTGCCTCATTGTGACAAAATTAATATACTTTTTTTCAAGATTTTACGATCTGGAAAATTCATGTAATCTACCTTGTTTTGTGAATATTTATGCATCCAGCTTTGGTCAAGCAAATGCTAAAGTTGGAAAATCTCATTAAATTTGATATGATCGTATGGGAGACTGGTTTAATATAAAGACCAAAAGAATAAAATATTTATAATCTATAATTTATTACCGGTGGTTCCGTGTCAATAAAGTTGATTGATCGGGTAAATGGGCTGAAATCCTAATGGATCTTTTTCTAACAACTGAAAAGAAAAATAGACTTAATTAAATCGTAATCGAGATTTTAGCTAAACCCTTAAAGGAAAAAAGATTTTATTAAAAATTAATTATCGATAGGATTTATTATATTTTAGTAAATAAATGATGTAACGGGCTCTTAAATTTATGTTTACGCTTAAACTAATGGAGATACTACATAAATTGCTGGCAAGTTCAAAAAAGAAAATAATTGGGTTCGAGAAGATAACATAAATAGAGTGAATATTAATATGACAAATCTCTTCTATATATGCATAAGAATAAGAGATTGTTAGACCATGAATATTGGCAACGTGGTTGGGTGCCACGTAGATAAATAGGTATTAAAACAAAAAAAATAAAATAAAAATGAAGGAACGAGACCACGGTTGGATGTGGATCTGATGCAACCAGGCGGATCCCACGATAATTAGATAGCTTTTTGTTTTTTCTACACTAATAAAAATGATAAATTTTTTATATAAAAAATAATAATAAATAAACAAATATACTAAAACTCATAAATTTTTATTCTCTATAAATAGAAACTAATATTGTTGTATATTTTTTATTTTTAAATTGACATATATATGATAAATCATGTCAAATTAATCTTCACCATTATATATTTTCTTTTAATATCTTAAATAAAAGTAATATTTTTAATCTTAAAAGTAAAACTGAATAAAAAAATACATTAAATAAATAAATAAAATTAAATATTTTTGTGGTTGGGTGGTTGGGTGGTCATAAATAAATCATACGAAATTGTTAATCTTGGTTGGGATTCTTATTGATAATGTGGAAGAGAGAAAAATTAATTAAATATTAAAATGGTTGGGTTGGGGGGTCGAAGTGATTGTTGATAAACATAATCTTGTTGCTTTTGACTAAATAATAAAATACTAGAAGTGCAATTGGTTTCATTCTAAAAACGAATGATTTAATCAAAAAGAATAATAAATTATTTGTGTTTTGTTATTCTTTTTCTTCTTTCCTAGTGTTGTAATGTATTTTTTCTTGGTGCATGGTTTGTAAATTATAACTTAACAATTCTTCTTTTCTCGACCATGATTTTGTGAGACTTAAGCTTTTGCATTCATTCCCTTAAACATAGCAATGGATAAACCTGCATCTCCTGCAATCTTATTTTCTTTTTTAATGTTGAAATAGTTTAATTTTCACGCAACTTCCTCAGTTTATTTTCTTCTTTCAAATAGTCTAAATGTGCAACTTAAGTTAATACGATCACGATAAGTTCGATGAGACTCGTGAGTTTATTCGCGTCTACTTGCAACACATGCATTTCAACAGGTTCACTAATGATATAATTCAAACATGTATGCAAATATATTGTTAACGGTTCAAACTCGATTCAATTATCAAAGGTACATGTTTGAGTTTTGGCAAATTTGTTAAACAATCAAGATTCAAAAAAGACTATTATGAGTCGATATCTAACTAGCTTAGCTGATTAACAATCCTATTTATAATAACTTTTAAATATAGAAAAACAAAATTCTCCATTTCTTAAAAGTACATTTTTATTAAAAATCTACTAGCTATGCCACTTTAGTACAAACAAGATTGTATTAGTTGGTTTAACAAGTTAGACGGACCAAATATAAGAATGAGTTAGGCTAAATTGTGAGATTTTATTGTCCTACACGTGATATATCTATCATTGATTAAATTCATAAGGAAAGGGATACCTATACGAATTATTTTCGAGCAATTAATTGATGATAATCGATATTTGATGGAAACAACAATATAATTAAGGATTATAAATATCCTATTAACATGACATTAGATCCTCCCTTTTCGGATACAATCGAATTTAATTTCTCAAATCCTAGCCACCATTAGAAAAGTGAGAAAATAGAAATAATGTCAAGGAGGAAAGAAATGATATTCATCTTTGATTCAGTAGTTCAATTACTCTTTGGAGATATACGATCATTAAAGATTTAATTGAAAACCACAAATAAATTTACACAAATATTTAAAAGCAGGTTATTTGGTTTGATTTGAATTTATCCAACAAATTACACCGTCTAATACAATATCTCCTCCATAGGATACATATACTTAACATTTGAAAGTGTTTCGCAAACCACGTAAAGAGGCCAAACATTAGTTAAGTTTGATGTGACAAATTCAACCAAAAATATTAATAGAATTAATTAGACTTGTAGTTTTTCACTACCAAGTAATACACTTTGTTACAATGTATAACTACAAATGCATCCTTTTGGACACGCTATTAAACTTGGTTATTGAATTCCACGTTCATTCCTATAAAATCGGTTTGCAAGGGTGTGATACCCTCACTTTTATACCTAGATTTCCAGTCGACGTGGATACTTGAAACACATATACACGACTTACATGTATTAATGTTAGAATGAAAATATTTGACTTTAACCACAGAAAACTTGTCCAAAATATCATTGGTCTTAATCAATTGATTATGTGATTTTTGTTGTCCACAATACAGATCACGTAGGTAATGATAGTATGTTTAGCAGAAAGGTAGAATTTTGTCTCAAAATTCTGGCTTCTGTAAGGCACGTCTCTGGTTAATCTCTATTATTATTATTATTATTATTATTATTAAATTCTTCCTGAATGTTCTAAGTGTAACTCGAATTTTTGATTAGGACACAAGTTAAACGTTTTAACCAATTACGTACCCTTTGAATTGGGGGTTATCATAGATGTTATATGATTCATGATAAGGTATTTGACTAGGATAGTTGGATAACAATTTGTGATATTAGTTGATCTTAGCTTTGCTTACCTAATTAAGAATCTTATTGCCTACTTTTTTTATTCTTTTTTCTATCTTGTCATATCAAATATTCCTCCAAAAGTTTTTTCTATGCAGGGTGGAGAAATACAATTTTATCCAAATATCTGGCTTCTCGAGGTCAATGTTTTCTAGAATTCCAACTTAAATTTAGGAGTGAAATGGAAATGATCAGCAATTAAGGATTCAAAACGTTTATTGTTAAATAGGAGGTCTCCGGTTAGACCCTCTAAATCATTTAGGCGGGTTTGAGTTTAAAATTCAAGGGTAATATGAATTTGGGTTCAGGATCCAAAGCGGATGTTTGTTTGAATTGGTGAAAATGAACTATCTAGATCCGCCTAAATTATTTAGGCGATTTAATACAAGTTTTTGCCATTGATAAAATATGGGTAATACCATCTGACAAGAGAGCTCTTTCTAATATTGACATAAACTTTTTGCAGACAATAATCCTCGGTTAACATGCCTCGAAAATATTTAATGTGATAATATTATTGGCGCTTTTTGAGGCAATGGATAATGTCACAACACTAGCGAAGCTTTTTCCTTCTAAATTTGGAGAGTGGATTGCATTTTTTTGTCTTGTACGCATTTTATTTTGGTCTCAAAATTTCACTTTTAGTTTCAAAATAAAAGAATTTGTAATTTCGGTATCAAAATCAATGATTTTTTTAGCAACAAAATCAATGGATTACTATATAAATAACATATTCTTTGCTCAGTTTATCTTTTATTTAACTTATATTGTTCTTAATGATGCAAAGAATTTGGAAGTAAAAATACCAAAATAGTTTTTAGACTAAAATTGCAAAAATATTTTGATGGAAAATTTGTTGATGGGACCAAAATGCAAGTGCGAGACTAAAAGTAAATCTTTGATCAGATCAACCAAAATGAAACGGAATCTTATTCTATGTGACCAATATTGCAATTTACTCTAAATTTGGATGTAGTGGCGTCCAATCCATTCAAAATTATGCCTATGCATTAATCTAAATATATGGACAATTTTTTAAATTGTTGCAAACCTAAATGAGAAGTTAAAACACACCACTTAGAGACTGTTAAATAACACAAATTAATTCATCCACGGTCCTGTAATTTTTTTTATTATTGTATAGGATTGTTTCAGGAAAGCCTGGAGAAAATTCTTGATGATTTACAAGCACAGTACGAAAATAATTATTATTTCCACATTTGACTTGCCAATTATTAGACGACCAGCAGCCTTTCAATGATTCTTCGTCTAATGTATATTGACCTTGACTATGGCAAACTTCAAAAGTTCAAGAATTTCGTGTGTTTTTCGTTTACAATATTCATGCTTTAATATTTGTTATGATACATCGATGATTAAACTAATGTAAATCTCTTTCATTAAATGACTTTATAATATCTCGGTCGTCTACATAAATAAGATATTATATCAACATAGTTACCTCAAAATTTAATTGATGATCAAATTTTTTTATTTTTAATTCTTATTATCCAATAATATATCAAATTGTAATTCGTTTATTCTATTTCATTTAAGATTTCTGTGCACTTGTTTATCTAAAAATATATGAATAAAATATAGAACATATTAACTTTGAAGGTTTTGTTTAAAAATAGAAAAATATTCATTTTAACGATTTTGTTCTCAATACAGATCATTGGTCCAAGAGGTTTATTTATACTCAATAGAGTTTATTGAATCTTATTGTGTTTCATTTATACCAATTAGAACTTACTTGTTCTAATCAGTTTTAGTATATATCGACTGTGTGTCACGATAATCTTTTTACAACTATATCTAATTTAAAGTTTATTTATGACTGCAAATAAGTATATAGTATTTCATCCACATTCTTCATCTAATTGTGGTTTGATAACCTTAAATGGAGCTCTAATTTTATATATATATTATTTATATAGATAAGTTAAAATGTGAGTATTACGATTATTTTAAAATTTGATATAATTTTAATGATATATGTATTACATGAGCTACTTTGTCCTTTGGTTGGATATATGAATATGGAGGGTGTTCTTTCTTTAATCATTTACGAGAGACGAAACATGAATATTTGACAAAAACTTGTATTACACCGCCTAAATAATTTAGAGAAATCTAAATAGTTCATTTACATCAATCCAAACTCATACCTATCTTGGATCCTAAACTCAAATAAATATTTATCCAGAATCCTAAACTTAAACCCGCTTAAATCATTTAGGCCTTCTAACGAGAAACCTCTTCTAAATATTGATAGTTATATACTCGTTTCCTTCTCTTCAGTTTTCGATACTTAGTTACATATAATTGGATAAAATCAAACGTGTTACTGTTGGGTATGGCAAATCCAAATGTTCTACATCGAAAAGAGAAAAGAAAGAATTTCCTTGTATAAAAAGAGCCCACCTAACTCCATTAGTATGAGGTCTTTTGGGAGATGCCCAAAAACAAATCCGTGTGGGATTGTGCTCAGCCCAAAGTGGAAAATATCATACTAATATCGGAGTTTCGGTCCCAACAGTTACATATTGCGGATAGTCATGACTCATTATAACTTGTGTCTAGATGACCAATGAATTTCATATGAGGATGATATATGCTTTTAATTTTTAAGATGATATAGCGAAAATATTTATATGTTCCAATATGAAAATATAGTCGACGAAAATTATTGAGTATGTACTAAAAGTTTGTAGTTGAAACCAAAAAAAGAAAAGAAATTACAGGGAAAGCAACTAGAAGAGGGATGGGAAATTCTTCTGATAATAATAAAGAAAAATCCCAAGCCACACCTTCATCTTCCACTCCCAAAACACAACCCTTTTTTCTTTTTTTGCGTCAACGAGGCCAACTATCAAAGATAACAGGAGGGCATGGTGCAATGTGGAACACAACATAGAGTCCTAATTTTATTTATTTAGGCCAAAATATTAAATATGATCGGAATTTTGAGTCTAAATTAACTATTTTTTATAGAAAAGACTACATTTTTCCCTAAAAAACTAAATTCTGTTTATTTTTTAACTGCAAATTTAACTGAAATTTTTATATGCGGGTGTGGAAATTAAACAGCAACTCATCTCCAACCATTTATACTAAACAACACCAAATTTAGGTTTGTTTTGAGTGTAAAACCTATTTTTTGGTTTTAAGATTGTGTTCAGTGTGATGGTCGGAGGGTAAAAGAATACTTTTTTTTTTTGTTTAGAATGAGTTTTAAGGTATTGTTGGAGATGTCCTAAAAGTTATGAGTTTATTCTGTATGCAATTATGATATCATAAATACAAAATACGAGCGCATATGAAATAATTGTTAAATTAATGTGTCAATTCATTAAATCGTGAATTAAGTGATGTGGCATATTTGATATTATTCATTATTTGACTCTACAATAAAACATTGATTATCTAATACAATAATCTCATACAAGATACCATATCAAACCATAATTTGAAGGTGCTAATAATGGTGCGATCAAGCACTAAGCATATTGTATAAATTAATCATTAATATTTGAAATATTTGATTCATAAGCTTCTAAATAGAAATATCTAATAACTAGAAGAAGTAATTTCACCAACAATTATACTTTCAAGAAATGGACTGTCACTTGATATTTAATTTGTTAAAGACTTGAGCAAAATTGTCACTCAACTTCCACATTAATTTAGTTGTTATACCCCTGGATTATAATAATCAAATTTATTAAATCTTATCCTAGGGCCAAGCTAGTATGGATAAGTGGCTAAAATTAGAAGCTTCTAGATTGATTAAAGATTATAAACCACATGTACTCAAACTTCATATCTAAGATATTAAGGGCAATAGTAGGTGGGATATTTTTTACTCAAATCTTAAAATCGCTATATCCCTTAGGAATAATACCCAATAAAAAAAATATTGAATTTGTAACTTCTATATACGAGGTAGAAGAAAACACAAATTACTAACGTTGGACGGATTTTTTATTTTTCTTGTTTAACATGTCCTCTATATATACTTATTTATGATACAAAAAGTTAAAATAACCGAAGTCATTACACCTGTATTTGAAATCACTATAAACTTTGAACGATTATAACTTTTTTTTTATTCAATTTATGTAAATAATATATCAAATTAAAACTCTCTTCGTATGTTTTTATTTGAGATATTGAAAGTTCATGCTTAAACGAATAAATATAAATAAAAATAAAAAATATTTTTTTTTCATTCATATACAAACTTTAAATATATACAATTCTAATTTAGATGCAATAGATCATAATTGGGATAAATAAACTTTAATTTAGAAGTAATATACCTAAAACGAATATATTTTTATTTTTTATTCATACTTATGAGAAAAATATGACATGATCATGAATCTTAAATTAACATAGAATCAAAATATTATTAATTCGATAATATAAGTTAGATTAAAAATGATAAAGTTATCACCATTTGAAATTAAATTAATTTTAATTATATTATATTAACATCGGCTATTTTACCATACTGTATAAATGGATAGATTATTAAAAATTGTTTAATGGAAATCTATTACCCCACCTTAAATAAATTATTGGCATTACTAATCGATTTAAGATGAGTTGTCTATTGTTATGTACAAGTATAGACAGGTGACTTTTTTTTTCAGCCGACGGATGACTAATTGACTCTTGACCTTAAATGGTTTTTTATTTTTTATTTTTTCCCCTCAGTTTGGTTATTATAATCGCCATATTATAATTGGGGTTTTTTATGATGTAATTGCAGCATGCGACAATCCTATTTATGGAAGGGATTGCTGACATAATTGGAGCTTGTAAGATATCCGTGAACATCATTTTTGGCTTTGCATTTTGTTTTGCTTCAGTTAGATGTTTAAGTTTTTGTGTTATATTATCATGTTATTATTAAATCAACTATTGAATTACGAGATAACATAAAGCTTAAAGACTTAACTAACGACGTTTAAGTAATCAATTGATAACATAATAGTGAACGTAGAAATTTATCGAATGCGGTACTGTTTATGAAACTTAATTCAGCTTAGCCGGACAATATACAAATTTTCACAATCCAGAGCTATGAATAATACATTAAACGGTGATAAAAAATAAAAAAAAAATCATAATCCTCAATTTGCACAGGTTGAAACCCCAATGGCTCCTCCCAAGTCTCCCTAAAAAGATTAAAGTCTTAATTTTGGTGTCCTCACACAGAGTGGGGAGTAACTAGGGACAATTTAAGAAAATGATTAAAATTTTTGCCACCTAAATTTCACGAAAATCGATAGACTTTTTCAGCGACGTCAGAAAAAATGATTGATTTTGGAAGTATTTTTCCTTAACGACGCACCGGTGTTCATAAGTAGTTTGGCTTTTCCTACGATGTTAGAAAAGTCAATCAATTATACAAACATTTTCTTGGTTATAAACTTCTCTGAAATGAAATCATTCAACTTTGTGGA
>AYJT01081871.1:0-11189 GCA_001278415.1 Ocimum tenuiflorum | reverse complement strand
GAGGCAGCCATTGATTTGTGGTGAAGTTGGAGTTGAGTTGTATTTTTTTTTGTGTGTGTTTAAGTTTGCATGGCTATGTTGGGTTTTTATATGGGTGGTATCCGACCCGTTTATCTAGGGAGATAGTTAGATGTGTCGTGATTGGTTGGTCACATTTTGAGGTGTGTGACGTGGCATGGGTATTTGGAAATTGTTATGGCCTATCATCTGATTTTGGATTTCTTGGGCCATGAAATATCGGATGAATGTTTGACATGTGAACGGATGCATAGATACTATCTTCATGAGAAGAGGTTCTGCATCTCTCTGAATTCTCTATTACACATTGTGCATCATATGAATTCTTAACACATGTATTAGTTAAGGGTGATCAGTTATGATAAAAAAATTTCTTATTAAGACCCCGATATCATTGTTTCTGTCAATAATCCAAATAATATAACTTTATTATGTAAAAAGAGATTTCTACGGGAGAGTCTGTGCTGGGAGCATAACAAGAATTGTGATCGATATTTTTTCTCCAGATTTGCGTAAAGAAAATATACGTGAAAAGATAAAAAGATAAGGATAAAACAATAACAAAGTTTTTCAACGCGCCGAACACTTGCATTCATTACAAATTGCAAAAATAATACAGATTATGGATATTTGAAAAGGCGCAAATTTAATCCAAATTATTATTTGAATTGGAAATTTAATCAAATTATTAATTATTGTAAATAAATATATAAACTATCATAAAATATACAAACTTGGAATGCAAGTTTTTTTTCAGGCACCAAAAAGCTGACGAGATACGGAAGTTCTCCACGTCAACATAAAATGAAAAATAAAATTAATTTTTTTATCCCTAAACTCAAAACTTGTTTGTTAACTTTTTTATTTTATGTTGACGTGACGTGATGACGTGGAGAACCTCCGTGTCTCGTCAGTTTTCCGGTGTCCGGAAAAAGCTCCCATCCCAAATTTGCATATTTTATGATAATTTGTATATTTATTTGCAACAATTGATAGTTCGGATTAAATTTGCAACTCAAGTGATAATTTGGATTAAATTTGCATATTTTGCCTATTTGAAAATGAATACATAAACTCACTGAGATTATACAAATTTAGAACCAGACCACAGCAACGGAATACCGGACGACTTGCTGATTTTCAAATATATTTAGAAAAATCAAAGTTAAAAACACTATGTCAACGAAAAATTGTGTTGACAAAACAGCCAGCATTCCATTGTCGAAAAAAAAAGTTCTTGTTCTAGATTTGTATAGTTTAAGATAATTTATACATTTATTTGCAAATATTCATAGTAAGTATTATTTTCGAAACTTCAAGCATACTCGGTAATAAATTAAGGTGTTTAATACATGAATAACATGCGTAAATAAAAATGTGTTTGATAACAGGCGAGATTCAACATTTCACAATGGCAACCTAAAAAATTATAACAAGATTTAGAATTCCAAATCAAAAAAATCTCCATAAGAAAAAATGTTTCAGCAACTGATCAGAATTATGTACCCCCATTAAAACACATGTAGAATACTTAATCAGCAGTCGGATCATTACAGTTTTCTTGCAAATAGAAATGAAAGAATATGAATATATATGAGTGTGTGCGTGGAGAAAATCCACTATTGGATGTCTGTTTTTTTCTCATCAAACTTCTAAGTAGCACCTCCATTCTTTGACTAGAGACATCTCACAAAATTGTTGCTGAATGATCACTACATCAAACTTCTCTCAAGACTTCGAGGGGTGGGTCCCAGATGAAATGCGAATATATACGTCGGCCAAGTTCTTAATAGCTTGTTTATGCAGAGATCTACACCAAGGTAGTCAGTCATGACTCAGAGAAGAACATAGAATAACCACAAAGAAGGTGCAATTTGTATAATGAAATGGAAAGATTACTACAAGTCGGAAATGGGTAACGAATTACTCACCTAATGAGGAATCTGTACCAGGATAAATGAAATGCAATACAAACAAACTGAGATGACAGCCGCAGCAAATATATTGCAGAACAGTTTCTTATCATCTCTTGAGGGTATAAATGCAATCTTCAGAGTGTTGGTGAGCTCAAAAAGCCGGTAAGATAACTGCAGCAGCAAACAAATTAGAAATTAAATTTCAGAATCATAAGGAAAATTCAAGATTTTCAGTAATTTTGACAGATAAGAGTAACTAACCAAGATATAAATGGCAGTTGTCAGCATGAAGTTAAGCAAAGGATAATCTGGAATAAAGGATAGCAACCATTTAGGCTGTCCATTGGGTATATTAGATCTGTCATAAATCAACAGAAATATGTGAGGTCTACTGAATTGCATTAGGGTTTGCTTATGATAAGTTCCAATATCGTCGAAAATATTCCAATATCAATCGGAGAATTTCTAATCACCAGTCAATTTGTTACCATGATCAATATTATACAGAAGTCACGCACTAGGAAAAAGATTTTACTCATGCAAACAAAGGCTAAAATAAATTGTCACTCCAGATTGCAGCAATACACTGCCAAAGGCTGACTCAAACCTTTGACTATCACCGATGTTAAAACGCTAAAATAAGTACACACCTCAGCCAGATGTGGAACTGGGAAATATAGGTCTCCAAAGTAATTTTGCCAAGCCACCTGGAAAACAAGAGCAATTTTGTAATCCAGGAAAAGGGATGTGATATGCAATGCAACAACTGTTGAGATTTAATGAACCTTCACTTTTTTAACTACATATCCATATAAACAATAACTTACGCAAAAAGTGTCAAGGAGAAGTTCCGAAGTTGCTGGCTGAAATTCCGCAAAGTAATGTAGACACTGTGAGAAGGGATAGAAGCAAATGAGAAAGTATATATTTAAAAGATCGCTTTCCCCAGACAGCGCTTACTATGCTTCGGCTTGCTTGACAACAATTTCACATCTGACAAATTGAAAAGAACTGTGACAATTAAATTCGAGAAATGCTTCAGTACATACGTAATGGGAATCCATGACGTGTAAGGATGGAGCTTGTTATACGCAATTTTGTCCAGCTTGTAAATGTATTCATACCACAGGTAGCCAACCTACAACCCCATGTTTGCTGTTTAATTCAGACAAAACTTGGCGAAAAAAATAATCTATCATCAGACATGATAGTTAAGAAAATTAGGTCTCACAATTAAGGAAACAGTGACAATGGATGTCTTGATGGTACGCCTTCTCTTGGGGTCAGACTCCTCCAATTTCTCCATCCACTTTTCAACCTGTAATGACAAAAAGGCCTTTAGTTCCTAGTTCATGCTACGAAAACATTTGCCAAATTGAAATAGTAAAGCATTACATTTGGGTGAAAATAGGCATAAACCATCCCGATGATCCAAATATAACGATCAAGCCCAGACCTAAAATGCCACTCATGAAGTCGAGGAAGATCTGGTTTTGCCGGATCAGTATATCCTGTCAGCAAGATGATAATCAGAGGGTCATGGAAATGCAATAAATAGAGCCAACTGATAGAATTGCCTTCAAGTGAATATCACTGGAAAAGACTTAATGAAACTGATTCAGGTGACAAGGTAATATAATGGAACACAAACCTAAGAGAAAGGTGAAGGGACTCCATATAATATCAAAAACTCCGGGAACTTCCCAAACAAGGATAACCACGAGAAAGCATGCCAAAAACTTCAAAGCCATGACTGATCTTATCTCATTGTAATTGTGGCCAATGCCAAGAGCACCGTACACCATAAGAGTGAAAAGGGTATGCATTGGGCAGATATAGTACAGCATATAGTCGTTATTAAGAACAATGCAACAAAATGCAACAAAAAAGTTGAGCCTCCACATCATCTGTGCACAACGAACCCAATCAAATTAGATGAATTGTTAGAAACTTAAAAGAACTAGGAGCAATGACCTCTTGTAACATTACCTGAGCAAATCTAGCAAAACTAAAATCTTTGCGAATATAATAATAGGAGAAGTTTCCGAAGCCAGTCATCCAAACATATGCAGCAATAAAAATACGGATTGCATTGTAGATCTCCGCAGCGGCGAAGTAATGGTACATCAAAAACAGCACCTATTACACAATACATTGTCAGACACTTCGCCAGCAGCAATATACTTCATCTCACATCTGTCAATATTAAGAAACAACCAGTATCCATCGAGAGAAGGCCAGACCAAGGAATGCCTTATCTATTTCTTTAAACCTATTCGTGAGTGTAACATTACATTTAACAAGAAGAATACTTGCCTGCATCCATCCTTTCCATTCCTCAGTCTGATGGCGATTGAGGTAGAGAATTGCTTTTCCAGAAAATGCCGATTTGTCATGATGCTTCTTAAGAGAAGTCATTGCTGATGCTATGATGAGAAGAAGATACAGGAAAACGAAAAGATCGCGGTTGTAACTCTGTCCAACAAGAAAGAGAAAAAAATTAGTTGAGACCATTCTCGTAATAACACAACATACAGAAAATAGGTTTGTTGAGCAGTTATTGTTGCCATTTCTTTAAATTGTATCAGAAGCTATATCTGAAGATTTTAAAAGGTTACTGTAAATTGTTATAAAATATATTTAATAACTTGATGAAGAAACAACAAGAAATAACAGAGAAACATAATTGAACCTTGGTAGAATCTGAAAATATAGTTGTCCGGTCGCATATATAGAAGTAGAACAAGATCGCCCCAAATTCAGCCCTGCATTAGATTCCATTTCCATTAATAAAATGAAAGAAGTAATATAACAAAGAAAACATCATCTGAAAGCTCACATTGCCCTCAAAAGCAGTCGATTTTCAAGTAAAAATGTGTCTTCCATTGTTAAGAACCTGTAAATTAAACACAGCGTGCAACAATAAATCCATCAATTTAATTATGTTAGTATAAAAAAGACCTAGACATGTTTGTTCAAATAGTCAAAAAGAAAACCGACCTAATCAAGTTAGTCTTAATGGATGGAGTGGACAACTTTGTAGATGCCGATTTAGTGAGACCACCTTCCATTAATACTGCCCGCTCATCTTCTTTGATAGTTTCATTTTCCAATGCATCAAGGTTGTTATCAGAATGACTTCTGGGCAGAAAGCAAGACATATATCATACGAGATGATGGACAGAATAATATAAAATAGTAGTTACATGATCCTGTGGGTAACCATAATAGAATATTCCATATTTTAATTGCCTTCTTAAATTAATAGATCCAATATGTATATGTATAGACAAGAAAAGTAGTAGGAGCTTACACTTTCGGAGGAGATGATGATTTCTGATATTCTAACCACTCAGAATATATCCATGATACAAATAATGGGATCACTCCAAGCAAAAATGAGACCTATGAAAGCACAAGTACAGATTTCAAATAAAGAACTTTGAAGAAGTGACAATCCTTGAATATAGCTAATAAAGCAAAAGAATAAGAACGGTAGTATAAAAGAATTTGAGAGTTAAACAATTAATCAAAAGAAACATCTATTTGGTATTAAAGGAAAGATGTAACACGTAAGCCATGTCCAAATAAGTTTCGTAAACTGAGTTCAAGTTTCATAACATTTTCAATGAGTCCTCTTTATGGGGCAAAAAACCCTCCAAACAACCTACAATGATAGAATATCCACAGTAGAATTGAAAAAAAACAACTTTATTTTGTATTCAAAGGAAAAAGGTTCCCCTGCATCAGGGCCAACACTTCTAATTATTGTTCCCTCTAAGCGTAATAAATTTTACAATATATTATGCAATCAAAATTATGGAGATTCACATAATTAAAATTATGTGAAAACAAAACTGGCAAATGGAAAGCTTATATTTATCATGTAGAACTTGTTTCGAACAAAATAAATTTAGTCATTCCACAAGATCTACTTTATTCATCCACCTTATCTCATCATATCTTTACTGTGAACCAGATCATATCTGAAAGCAGTCCATTTGTACTTGAACAAAAATGAAATCAGATAAGAAGAATTGCATGGAGAAACAAACTGAACCAACCCGAAACGATATACAAGCTTGGGGAAAAACAAAGGCATAAGATATCCGAGCACCACCACTAGTAATATGGCACTCTTTTTCTATAGAAACCACCATTTTGCATTCATTGAAAGAATACAATCCACGAGCCCATTAAAGCTAACGCCAAAAACTCAACGAAACAAAGAATTAAATCAGAATTGCATTTTAGCATCACATAAAACACAGACGAGTTCCAAGACCTAGATTCAAGTCAAAAGTAGCAGTTAAAAGCATTAATCAAAGCCTCCACAACATCGCTAACTAAACAACTAAATCAATCGGCAAATTAGAACATCATTCACCATCAAAAAGTAGCTACCGCTACTAATCACAACATGCACATAATCTCTTCAACCGAACTAGGAAATTCCTCTAAAAATCCACATCCACAACCAACTGAACCAAGTAAGTCCTCGACTCTCTACTCAGAATTATGAAAATCGAGATCGCACCTGCCCAGGCGTCACAGGTCCAGAATCCACAGCCATTTCCGCCTAGAAAAAATCGATGAAATCAGACGATCAAGCACCCAAATCTACAGAAATCTCGCGGATCCAGTGAATGCAGGGAATTGAAGTGCATCCGCACACAGTGAATCACCGACGCGCAGTGTGACTGGAGCAATGAGCAGCAGATAGAAAAGAAAGGGAAACACGGAGCCCTAGAAATTGAATGCAGAGATCTGAAGCAACAAGAGAATATAAGAAGTGGAGAAAAATGAGAGCAGGAGTCAGTGGCAGATTTGACGTCGTCGTTTGCTTCAAGAATTGATAATGGCGTCGAGATGTCTCTCTCTCTCCTCTCATAAACCAACCGTTAAGTTAAGGGGGTGGTTGCCGTTTGGTTTATTTAATATTTCTTACATTTTTCTTTCTATTTTAGTTTTGTTCAGATGTTTTTACCTTTTCTGATTTCGACGAGAAATAAACATGTTTTTTTTTTAATGGAGAAATTGTTTTCGTTTTTGGGAAGATTTTCTTTATGTTGTTGTGTGTGAAAAATAATAAAGTAAGGAGGAGATCTTCGATAAGATCGCCAAATAATTTATGCAGGTTTTGGTTTAAATATGAGTTTGGGTTTAAGATCTAGAATGGGTGCAAATTTGGATTGATTGAAATGACTATTTAGAACGGTCTAAATCGTTTATACGATTTAACATAAATTTTTGCCTAAATTAAATCACAATATTATGCCGTTTTAGCAACATATTCTTTAGAGCCAGCTATCTTTTGAAGTAAATGCTGTTTTTTGGGAAAAAAAAAAATCATGCATTTTTTATAGGAATAGTTTGAGGGTGCAAAATCCACGTTTTAATTTTGTATTACATTCCACGACATACATCAAATTTTTATTATATTTTAGTTGATATATTTTTAATTTTAATTTTGTAAATTTAATTTTATAGACATTACCTGATTTTATTATATCTAAATTAGGATATTTTTTTTTTTAGTTAATACTAATTGATGATCATTTTACAATAATATTTTAAAAATAATCAGAATAATAATTGAAGCCAAACAAATTCATATAATGTTTGTAAAAAAAGCATATAACATTAAAAATAGAAAAAATTATTATCTAAAATATAATAAAAATTCAATGAGAGATCAGAATCATGTAGGCATGAGTAGCTTAATCGACTAAAATAAATAGTTTTATTTGGCTTCAAATTATTCGCAACTCACAATATTCACATAAATATGAGAATAAATTCTAAATGCGAAACTAAACTACTTATAGAAATTGAAGAAATCTCATGGTGGAGAGCAGACAAATTTTATATCTCAAATTTGAAATATTTGTAATTGACCTATATCTTAGGTTGAACTAACCAAATCACATGTACAAGTAATGATGTGATTTAGTTCCAAAAAAAACTATGAAAGGTCAACAACAGAATAATACATTATTTTTTATTCAATTCACACATATTTGTTTATTTCACATTAAGAACACCAGTAAATCTCAAATGATCAGAGGGATATTAATGTAAATTAATAACTTTAGAAATAGACTTAATTATCTTACAGTACATAAATGTTTATAAATACATAACAGACTAAATATAATAATAAACATAGAAAGTGTGGATCACATTTTAATTAATTTAACACCTACTTCTTTCAATGCTAAGTTGTATACATTACATATGCTTCATATACAAGCACAATAAATATACACAACAAAACGCTCATCATGTTAACATTAGGAGAATAGTTAACATCGAAACTGTTGTATGTACAGAAATAAATAAATAAATATGAACCAAGTCACATACATCACAACCATTGATCTTTGATGAAAAGATATGGTGGCATTTTCGTAAATATCACGATTGTATTTCTATTGAACCGAAAATATTGCAAAATATTTTATATTAGAGATTATTTACGAAGTCTTTTAGTTGCTTTAAATAAATTTCTTTAACATATTTCTTATTATTTGTGGGGGTTTTGCCGGGTACTTCAAATAGCCGTGGATTCGGTTCATTTCTTTGATTCGTCATTGGGTTTACTTCTTTTTTTTATAATTCTTTTATTTATTTACTTTTTTCGAATATACAGGATTCAATATGTTTTATTTTTTAAAACTTAAGTACAATATTATTCACGCTAATGTCCTTATATAGATTTAAACTCTTAACCTTTAAGGTCGTAGAAACGCTTACCACTACACCTCAATATGGTGGATAATAGGGTCCAATGCATTAATAGATAAGCCTGACATATATTTATCTTGTAAGAAAATTGCAACAATATAATAGACATGCATTTTCAATTCCATTTGCAATTGTTAGATCTTGAACTGTAAATAAGTAAATGACATGTGACTTTTGTCTTCCATGCATTTTTCTAAATATCATTTCCTAGTTTTTCCACATCATAAAAATCTTTCACGAAAGCAAATCAAAGGTATCATTCACAGTTAATTAAGGTTGATTTATGTTTTCTCCTCGGGTGCCTCTTAAAGTTTTCTCTATTTTTGGAAGGAGTTCTTTCGGACTTACCCTTTGTTGAAGCTGATTAAGTTGTCTGAGAGTGATTTCATTCTTTCTAAGTTCCTTGAGGTTTCACTCTTTGTATACCTTGAATATGCTCAAGTTCTGATTGTACTGCCCCCGATGACAAACCTTTATTTATTTAATGCATCGTTATTATCATTATTTCATGAAGGTTGATTTCTGGAAGTATTATTGTTTTTGGTTGATTTCTGGAAGTATTATTGTTTTTTTCTTTTCCTTCCGTCAAAGTATCATTTTCTTATAACACTAGTGTAACGGTATTCAAAAATTATAATAATTATTAAACAAAGGTACCATTTTGCATTAGTGAATACATCATTTTAGTTAACAAATTATCACATACCAAATCGAGAATCATAGTAGAAGTACTATAGACATTACCATCATTTGAATGCAAATATGTAATTGGTTCTAGTTTAAATTCCTTGTTCTATAAATTGCAATTAACAAAACAACCAATTTATTATACTTGGATTTGCAAACAAAATAAGAGTAAACGTTAATATTAGGGTAAAATCAACTTGGAAAGAAATAAATAAAATGCCTGATTTCAGTGATTCTGGTGCTATTTGGAATGAAATTATATTAGATGTAATAGCGAGTAGGTAATTCAATCGAATTATAAATAAACATCTATATCATAAATGCATGCCACAATTATCATGATAATCAATGTCATGTATATTCATGGGTATATAAATATTCTTGGAAGTAGTTTCAACTATCTTTTTCCAAGATTAAAGCATATGTAGTTGAGATATCAACCGAGTGTTGAGTTGTCACATGACTGGATATAGTGACAGTATAATATGTTTATCGTCAAAAAAATCAACAAGTGATTTTGTATAGTTAAAACGTTAAAATTGTAAGAAACACGTTCTTACAGTTAGTGTATATGGCATAAAAAAGCTAGATCCAGTCTTTCTCGTAACACTCTATCTGAAATCAATAGAATTCAAATTACTTTTGAGTGGAGGTACAAACTAAACATTATATTAGCTTGGAATCACAATATAAATGAATGATTGCGCATTGTTCTTTATCATAGATAATTTCTGCAAGATGAGGTCTTCGGTTATACCGTCTAAATTATTTAGGCGGGTTTGAGTTTAGGATCCAGGACGAATATGAGCTTGGTTTTAGAATTTAGGGTGTGTATGGATTTGAATGGTCGAAAATAAACTATTTAGATTTTTTTTTTTTTTGCCATAAGCTTAATGTTGTAGATGATATCAGATTCAACTCTAAAAAGGTCGCCTTTTAATTAAGTAGGGTTAAGTCAAATTTGATTGAAAATTTGTCTACGACCAAGGCCCCAATAAATGACGAATCATCACGATTGTAGATATATGACATATATGACTCTATTAAGTAATTAATTATCAATGAGTTCGCTGAAATTATTTGATCGTTGTCCTTAATTAGTTTTATAAAATGATCACCTCAAGTTCCTAAAGAAATTTATTAAATTCACTTTTAAAATAGAATAAATATTCAATTATATTTTAAATTGTACATATTCTTTTAAAAAATAATACAAATTGTCCGAAATTTTATATAAATATACAAACTATCAAAAATTATTTAAATACAGGATGAATTCGTTTTTCTGGCACTGAAAAATTGAATCAACGTGTTGCATTCTGAATTTATTGCGTGATCAAAAGTAATTAATCTCGAGCCTTTTTAAATACGGTGTGTTGATTGAATTTTCCAATGATAAAAATTAAAAATCATCGAATATTTGAACATTTTTTTTTATAGTTTATACATTTATCTAAAATTTCAGATAATTTGTATTACTTTTGAAAAAGACGCATAATTTAAAACCAATACAGAAAAAATGACTTATAGTAACGACAAAAGTTGTTACTATATATACAAATATTGTCACTATAATATATTGGTAACAACATAATGCGTTGTCACTATGTCTTGACTATAGAATTGTCACTAAAAGTTTCAGTGACAATCACAATAGTTTGTTATTGTTACTTAATTTTTAGTGATAGACAATTTCACCACTAAATCGTTGTTTATTAGTTGCAAAATAATAACCCTCACTAATTCATAATTCATTATTTACAAATAATAATCATCACTAAAATATTATAATATAGCCACATAAACATATCGTCATTGAAG
>AYJT01081860.1:0-10481 GCA_001278415.1 Ocimum tenuiflorum | reverse complement strand
TTTAGCTGTATGTGTTTGTCCTTAACATATCTGGTCTACCTAACACTATAATCAACATGAATTTTCCCTAAAAACAGTTCATGTGGATGGTGCCATGGATGACATTAAACGCCAGTTCAAAGGGTTCTCCGATGGCCTAATGAAGACTGTAGCTAGATCACCATCGGCTGCTTCTGACTCGCCGTCTGCATTTGCAAACAAAAATGTGTTCGGAAATGCCGATGATGTGAATAGGTTGTCTATGAAGCAAAATATATCTGATTCACAAAACGATTTTTCTGATAACGAGGAAGTCGAGAAAGACATAAACCACCGACATCAAGAACCAGAAAATTATTCGCAAGCGAGTGGGCATATGGACAATGAATCGAAAGACGATCCAACAGGGGTTCCTCCAGAGGTATTGTGGAGTAGTCAGTAGTGCAGTCTTTATATTTTTTTTTTTTCTGAAACTGCTACATGCCCCTGGTTATGCTTAATCAAGTTGATGTTTGTTTTCGTTACAGTGGACACCCCCAAATTTAACTGTTCCAGTCATGAATTTAGTTGATAATGTGTTTCAGCTCAAAGGAAGAGGCTGGCTAAGGTGCTGATGTCCTTTTCAATCTGTTGCAACAACTTTCTTTTTGATGCAACAGTTTTTAAGTGTGAAAATTAGGTTTTCATGACCATCTTAGACCACTCATAGTAACCATTATGCAGAATATTGCATGAGCTTTCAAACCATTATATCTTGTAGCTCCTGCAAACTATTAATTGCATATCATATTGTGCTGAAACCTGGGCTTTTCCCTTCTTATTCAACTTTAGGAGGCAGGTTTTTTGGTTATCAAAGCAAATATTGCAGCTGATCATGGAGGATGCCATTGATGACTGGCTCTTGGGGCAAATCCAATGGCTACGGAAAGAAGAGGCTATCGTGAAAGGGATCCGATGCCTCCAAGATGTAAGTAAATGACGAAATTGTCAATGCTGCATGGCCTTTAGGAAAATATTACATAGTCATACATTACTACTACCAAAAGAATTTAATCGCATGGACTGACTGAACTGCATTCCATTCTACTATTCTTTCCCACTTGAAGACCCTGTTACTGTATATTAACCTGTTTCCTATTGCTACAACGAGGTTTTCTGATAATTATCATCTCATCAGATCCTATGGCCTGGAGGAAAATTCTTTCTGACATTGCGCATTCAATCAAAACAAAGTGATAATCAAGCTAATCAAGGGGCACAAAATGCAAGCCAACCGGGTGGGAAGATGGTCAATCAATCTACATCTTTCGAGCAGCAGCTAGAGGCTGCTCGCAGAGCTAGTGATGTGAAAAAGTTCATCTTCAGTGAGTATATGATGCCAAAGTATACAGTTACCTACTCTCTTGTATCTTTCCATGTCCAACATTATCGAGCATGACACATGAGCTAGAAAAAGACAATAGCATAATATATGCACTGGTAGTTCAATATGCTTACTTTGAGCACACTATGGATGCTACTAACATTAGATTCTCATTAACAGATGGTGCTCCAGCTGCCTTGGTCAGCTTGATTGGGCGTAAGCAGTACAAACGCTGCGCTAGAGATATATACTATTTCATTCAGGTAGAGAACTCCTATTGCTCTATATAGCTCACACCAATAAATAGCTGAAAACAATAATAGCTGTATGATAATCTCTCATGTCGTTTGCAGTCTACAATTTGTTTGAAGCAACTTGCCTATGCAATCGTGGAGCTCGTTCTGATAACCATATTTCCAGAACTGCGTGAACTAGTGAGGGATATCCATGAAAAGATGCATATGCAGCATCCATAACTGTAAATTTTGTTTTATTGTTGCTCAGTGTAGCCCAGTGTTCCATTACTTCAGTTTCTTACTTAAGATTTACTACAGTATTTTTTGGTGTTTTCAGCCTTTTGATGATGAATTCCACTCTTGAATAGCTGGAAGATCAGATTTTGTGATTATTTTTGTTTATTGGAATTTCAAACTCCGACTAAATCAGGAGCAGACTCCTATACTTGCTTACAATTTTTGTTTTTATTTTTATACGAAAGAATTAATAATGTTAAAGCTATAGAACCCATGTCCGAAGTGAGGAATCACAATTATGAAAAATTTTTACCCAAATGTCTACCAACTTATCAACATGCTTAACAACAAGTTAACTACAGAATTAGAGCAGATGTACCCTACATCCATGGCCATCACATATTCACATGTCAATATAAAAAAGAAACGAAACAAAAGAATAATACTAGCAAGAGTTCAAACAACAAACAACTAAAATTTCACAGGCAATATAGAAGATCGTACCACTCTCATAAATATATCTGATTACACCCTTTGTATATTATCTAGGGTTTCGTGAATTCAAAAGTGGACAGCAATAATTAGCTATAAATGTGTATATCAAACTCGTACTATAAGGAAAAATCAAACGTAAAAAAGATCCGCAATTAATCGACCACCAGAATACCTAATCTACCACCGACCAAAAACGGACTCCGCACCATAAACACATGGTGTACAGACAACACAAACTATTCATATCACCAAAAATTTTTACGAAACCTGCTGAATTTTCAAGCGACGGCGACGGGCTGCTGCTTCGGCGGCTCGAGTTTTTTGTTGGATTTATCCTGAAAATCTTCCATGTTGTAGATTACCGTGATGTAGAGGGAGCAGCTAGGGCAGCGCGCGATTTCCTCGCCGATCCGGAGGTCTTCCTTGGTGATTTGGAAAAGATCGCCGCAGGGACAAGGGTAGGTGAAGGACTGCAGCTCTTCGTTCCACTCCATGTCTTCGATCTCCACGTCGTCGTACGACATCGTGTAGAGAATCTAGGGTTTTCTTCGCACGCGATTTGGGGGAGAAGATGATCTTTAATCGAATCGCGATTGTTTGGTGAAGAAATATGTAAAATTATTGTCTTTAAGGGGAAAAGGGCAGCAGTGTTTGGGCTTGAAAAGAATTTTCGAAGCCCAAATTCAATTCGTAAGGCCCAAAGTCTGCGTGGAAATAAAGTTGTCTGAAATCGTCTCGTTTTAGGATTTCTTTTTATATAAAAAAATCTGTGAGAGATAAAACAAGTGGCCTATTAGCTCAGCTGGTTAGAGCGTCGTGCTAATAACGCGAAGGTCGCAGGTTCGAGACCTGCATGGGCCATTTTCCTTTCATTATTCATTTTGAAACTTTTTTCTAGCTGCTATAGATTTACTAGGGGTGTAAACGAATCGAGCTACTCGGGTATCGACTCGAAAAAAATTCGTTCGAAACTCAATTATTCGATAAACACACCAAGCTCGAGCTTGGATGTACTCGACTCGTCAATCTCACGAACATGTTTGAGTTCTCGAGCTCAAGTTCACGAGTTGATTATGAATTAAAAGGAACTACAGCCCAAATTGCAAACTCCCCAGGGTGATGATGCATTCCCCCACTTTTTAAATAGTGAAATAAAATTTGTTTATTTGAAATGATTTTTCATCACCGTTTATAATAACGACCTGTCTCATTTGTCAGGTAAAATGTCCCACTCTTTGCACAAACAGTTGAACAACCACCAAAGTCATGTGCAATGCAACATTTTAGACCCCATCACAACTAAGATTAATAGTCCACTCAAAGCAAACATTTATGGAGACTTCGAACAAAACAAACATGAAATCTATACATAGAATCCACACACATATAATTATACTTAACTAGGTAGCCTTGTAGACTAAACTATAAGAATATGAAATGGAATGCAACTCACACCCCACAATTAGAAAACACTTTTGCAATCAGCAAAACAGTTGCACTTATTCACCTAAGATCCCACTATAAATCAGAGTGGATGAATCCTAGCCATCCATGTGTACAAACAAATGTGGAGTAAGATGAGACATGGGTATATCCTCAAAAGTGAAAAGGAGAATCTCATATTCTTCTCCCACCAAAAAAATTGGACCGGTATCATCTGTTGTGCATTTAGTACTGTAGGAATTGTTGTGTTGCATGTGACATAAGTAAAAACACTTATCAGGGTCATGATGGAAAAGTCGTGTGAGGAATAAAAACAAGATGATCTTGTAAATTCGTGCATGCACTAATTTATGAGAATATGCAAGAGTGTTAAGAGCAAAAGCACAAAAGAATCCAATTATCACATTTAGCCATTTACTGTGAAGAACTCAGATGAGAGAAGGTTTCAACTTTCAGATATTAAATTACAGAAAAAGCCAATTAACAAGATGGATGTAATATTGAAAACTTAAGGGTAGGCTTTATTTTTCACCATTAATAATCACCATGGACCGACCCATGTGTTATTTGGGAGGGGTTGCTTCAGCCCCCGCCCCCCACCAAATCAGAAAATTAGTGTATTTTCGTATTGGGATTATTGGATTTTTATATATCAATCTCCTCATCGTTTCTAGAATCATAGACAATGAAGAAGAGGGTGGGGTTAAGATTAAAGGAGAACAGAAAAAAAATTGTAAAAGAAACCATTGGCACCTAACTGGAGTTGAAGGAAGAAAAAAAATGAGGTAGAAAAGATGATAGTGTCGTCAAAGTTATGTCTTATGAAGAGTTCAGCCCCCAACTTTTCTGAGTCCATCCCTCATAATCACTTAATCAACTAATCTATATGCACAACAGTAAGCGGACAAGAAAGAACTAGTGTGGACTATGAAAGCTAATCCATGCAAAGTGCAATAATTTAATGTGCTATCTCTTAAAAACAAAAGGACAGAAAAATTAAATAAAATACATGAAAAGAAAAGGAAAAAGAACTGAAAATTTGGGATAATAATGTGAATATAAATCTAGTATAAATGATGTAATAATAATGTGATGGAATAGACAAAATCCATCTTTAAAGGACTACAGGTGAATATTCTTGATCCAACTAAATATAGAGCAAGTACTTGAACATAGAAAATAAGTGGGAGTACTTATATTTATTTCGAATGGGTTAATAATAGGCCTAAATCCGTGTTATATTATATTCTAACTCGATTAACCAGTTCAATTTTTTCAGTATTAACTTTATGCCTTTAAATAAATATATTTTACATAAAAGTAAATTGAAACAAAATGGCCTATTAGCTCAGCTGGTTAGAGCGTCGTGCTAATAACGCGAAGGTCGCAGGTTCGAGACCTGCATGGGCCATTTTAGTTTATTTTGAATATATTTTTTAATTATTTTTAAACTTGTTTTTAGCCGCTGTAGTTCTACAACACCGTTTTAATTTCACAATACGAATTTCTTAAACCCTAATTTAAGAAGTTGAAAATTTTTAGTGTTCAATTATTTGATAAATTAGTCTAGTGATTTTTTTTAATCACGTTTGAAACTTTGTAAGAAGTCCGGCTGAAGTTCGATGATAGTGGAACAGAAACCAAAATCACAAGAAAAAGAAAGCAAAAATTTGTGTTAGACGATCGTCTAAACGATTAATGCGGATCTAAATAGTTTCACCAATCCAAATCGATACCCTCCCTGAATCCTTAATCTAAACTCATATTTAACCTGAATTCTAAACTCAAACTCGTATAAATGATTTAGACTGTTTAACAGGAGATCTCCTAAAAAAAATTGTGTAGTGGACATCAAGGTAGTGATCTTAAATTCTTTCATCCGTCCAATTTATAAGAGGTTTTTTGTTATACCGCCTAAATAATTTAGATGGGTTTGAGTTTCAAATCCCAGTTGGGTATGGCCTTCGTACAAATTTGGATTGGTGGAAATAAATTATTTAAAACCGTTTAAATCGTTTAAGCAGTCCTACATAAGTTTTTGCCAATTTATAATTCTCGGTGAAGGTTTAATTTTGCATAAATCCTGATAAATGAATTCCAAGTTTCTAAATTTGTTGTTTTTACCTCCCAAATAAAAATAATGTAGCTTGTATGGGATTTCTTCTTGTGTGAAGAATTACCCTCAACAATAATTCACTCTCTAAATTTTCTTATTCAATAATTATAATTTGGACCTACATTCGAATAATTGACGTAATTCTCTATAATCATGAGTTGATTATTAATTGAAAGGAACTAGCCTAAAATTGCATCAGCTCCGTCGAGGAATGATGCATTTAAAAATCTGTTTCCTAGATTAGAATCATTAGATGAATGGAATCTAATTAAACAACAATAAATATGCACTTTAATTCGTCTTCCTTTATTTTTATTAGGTCTCTTTCTCTCCCTACTTTTGTTTAATAGTAAAATAATTTGTTTAGATGTGATTGACGATTGATTGATCGTAAAACTCGAAAGGATTTTTCATCGCCATTTATAATAAAGATTTATCTAATTGTTTTAAAAAAAAAACTCTTATATATTAGGTAATAAATCCCACTCCATACAACAAACATTTGAACCACCACCACCGACATGTGCAATACAAAACAAATCGTCAAAATAAAGCAAACATTAATGGAGTTCAAATATGATATCACATGCCTTCTATCTACAAAATCCAAAACACTTATTTATGCTTGCTAGGTATCCAAAACACTTATTTATGCTTGCTAGGTAGCCTTTTTTCACACATGAAAAAGTAGCATATAAAATTCTAAATAACAATAGACTAGTCTCCTGTTAGACCGCCTAAATCATTTAGGTGGGTTTGAGTTTAGGATCCAAGGAGAATATGAATTTGGATTTAGGATCTTAGATGTGTATGAGTTTGGGTTGATGAAAATGAACTATTTAGATCTGCCTAAATCGTTTAGGCGGTCCAACGCAAGTTTTTGCCGTAACAATATGATTTATCGAATGGAATGCAACTCACACCACACAAATTAGAAAACCCTTTTGCAATCAGCCAAACAGTGTGCATCTATTCAACTAAGATCCCACTATAAATCACAGTAGATGAATCCCAGCCATCCATGTGTGCAAACAATAGTAGAGCAAGATGAGACATGGATTTCCTCAAAAGTGAAAAAGAGAAACCCCCATATCTTTCTCCTACCACAAAATTTCCCACCAACTTTCTTTGTCCAAGTAGTACTCAAGCTCTTTGACAACTTATAAAGAAATCACCAAAGAGTGAAAAACCAATTCTTGAGAATTCCAGTAATCATAAGCTGAGCTGATCTAACCTTCAAATATTGCAATGATTGGATTTAGTGCAGAAATGTCGATGACAAGCCCATGAAAATGGAGTTGAAGGCCATGAAGGGCTGGTGTGTACAACGAGGCAATAATCGAAAAGTGGTAGATCAGGTTTGACAGCGTAAAGCCATGAAGAGTGTACCGGGCTCTTTAGGAACAAGTGCCAGCATTGCTTTGCGATTTGGCCAGGTCATATTCTCTTCATCGTCTATATTCTTCATCTCTTTAGGAGTTGGATTCTACAGCTACACAGCCTTTTGGTAATTTCTTTCCCAATAAACTCAGGTATCATGTTTGTTGTATGTGTCTATACATGTATCATTCCCAACAGCGATAAATAGGCCATTCGCCTGCAAAATGGCCAAAGTTCATCACGTATTAGCATACGCCAGTTAATGATCAAATTCATACAGAAAACCTTTAACATATTCATATTTAGGCACTGATTTATGAAAATAGTTCAGTACTGTAGTAAGAGCAAGAATATGAAAGATACACAAAAAAGAATCCAGTAATCACATTCATTCATTTAATATGAAGAATTCAGATTAGAGGACTTTTTTACTTTCAGATATTGCGTAAAAAAGGTCAACTAGCATATACTCGAGTGATTAATGAAGTAATTAAGTTCCCACCTTTACTGATGTCCTTGCAGCTTTTTGGTAACAATCATGGGCTTGGTTATTCCATGGAGTTTCACTCTGGCGATACTCGATGGATATTCCATCCTGACTAAGTTCCCCGTGCATCAATCTGGCATTTTCCTGGTCATCATAATAGGAGACTTGGTAATTTTTACTCTTCGACCCATACGAAAAGATATGATAAGTCATGGTCTGACAAAATCAATGTTTATAGGTCTTAACCTTTCTCACGCTAGGAGCAGCAAGCTCCACAGCAAGTCTCGTTGATCTTCTGCTAAAAGCTGATGTATCGTTTTGTCCCCCAAGATTCTGCAGTAGATATCAGATATCGGCAGCAATGGCATTCTTGTCGTGGTGTCTTCTGCTGATATCATCTCTTTCGAATATTTGGCTACTTCCTTGGTTGGATGCTGACTGATTATCTAACAAAGACAATGATACTGGCTATTATAAGAAGGTTGTGGCATGAGTATTAATAACATTAACTTCTATACATGGTTATTATAACTTATCTTCTAAAAACTACCTTATAGATTGAACTTTTGTGGCAGAGAAAAACTATCATGTATTTACCTATTGCCATTAAATTTCCAGCAACAGTACAGTAAGACATAGATCAAGTCAAAAGAAATATTTTTTATGAATGTCTCGGATTGGGAGAATAACGGCAGAGAACAGAGACAAATTTGATTGAATACGAGCATAAGGGCGAAATACTGAAACAATTTTCAGATGAACGGCCCAGCTCCTCGTAAGAATTTCCGATCGAAATGTGGCATGTCAACATAGGAGGTACACAAGCACCCAAAAACACAAGATCCTTTTATGACCGCAAAGGTTGATTCTAGATATCCATGTCCAAGCATGGTATCAATATTCTACTTTGTGTATATATAACAAAATGATGATTGAGTTGATTTAACTTTTGTCCTATATATGACAGAGAATCTGTGTTGTCACAAGGTATAAATCGGATCACCATGGATGCAATATTGAAAACTTTAAGGGTAACCTCTACTTTCATCTTAATGTCACTCATTTAACAAATCAACCTGCATAATAGTAGGTGGACAAGAAAGAACAAATATGGACTACAAAAGCTAATCCATGTAAAGCCCCTTGGGTGTAACCAAGTAACAACACATTACAATTATGCGCGATCTCTGAAAAAACAAAAAGCAACAAGTATTTTAATATTTTTGGCTGTAAACCATTATAACAAAGTTTTATGGTTACCTTTGATGTCCAATGTGAAGAGGAAGCCACACAACCAATAAGCATCCCAATGAGCTCCTGAGATTAGGATAAAATCAAATGAAACATAATTAATAACATCCAGAAAGATTTCAAGACACATTATACTAAGAAAATCAGAAAGTTCCAAAATAAACACGAACAAATCCAAGAAGACCAACATTGTGCATTATGGAGAACCACCAGGTCCAAGCTGCTTCATCTGTTTAATTATGTCGCCATCGAGCATTTCTTTCCTCAATTTACACGCTAAGGTTTCATTCCCTTCTTTAACATAGCCATGGATAAATGCATTATATATATCTGCATCCGGTTCAAACCCTTTCACGACCATCTCGGCCTGAAGCTTTAAAGCCTCTTCCATCTTCCCCTCCCGACACAAACCCTTTACCAACTTCTCGTAATTATCCCTCTCCAGAGCAGCCTCATGCTTCTTTGCAGCCATCCACCAAAACTCAGATGCTGCAGAAATCTCATTCTTATCACAAAGAACCCTAGTAATAACATTAACAGTTGAACTGCTCGGGCTAAAGTTTTTCCTAAACATGTCCTTATACAACAGCATTGCAGCATCAGAATCCCCAATTCCACAATAACCTTTAATGAGATGCTCATAAGTAATACAAGTACTATCCACACCATTCATCGCCATTTCTCGATAGATCTCCTCCGCTTTCTCAACCTCTCCAGCTCTGCAAAACCCACCAATGATGGTGTTATATGCCACAACATCGCTCTTCAAATCTTTATCCTTCATTTCCTCCCATACCCTCAATGCATCATCCATTAGGCCATGATCACAATATGCAGACATCAACACGTTAAAACTATACAAATTAGGCTCACACCCAACTCTCACAAATTCCTCCCATATCTCCTCCACCTTATCCACCATCCCCTCTCTGTAGAAACCAACCATAACCACATTCAATGTATTCGAGTTTGGATGAATTCTCTTATTATTATCGAGATGAAATATTTGCCTATATAAATCATATCCCTCAAAACAACTTCGACTCTTCGAAACCAATTCAATCAGAGAATTGAGAGTGCTGTTTCTCAACAACACATTCTTCGACTTCAAAATTGAGTAAATCTCAAGCGCGTGATCGGTCTTTTTCGACTCTATACAAGCTTCGACTAGCAAATCGAACACAAACGGTGCAGAATCGCTTACTCTATAAGTCTTGATCAGTGCCTCCAGTATTGCGATAGGGCTTCCCAGCTGAACATCGGAGAATGTAACCATAGCTGATTTAATTAGGTTTAAGGCGTGGAGCTTCAACCTAGAGCGGCATAAAATGTGGATGGCGGTGGCGTAGGAGGAGACGGAATGAGAGGCAAGAGAGTGGTGGACGGTGAAGTGGAAAAAGCGGAGGACGAGGTGGGGATTGTTGCGGATTTGGAGGGCGATTTGAGAGAACTGAGATGGGGTGAGTCGGCTGTGTTTGGTGGTGGCGAGGAGGG
>AYJT01081855.1:0-10905 GCA_001278415.1 Ocimum tenuiflorum | reverse complement strand
CGGCACCGGCGACGGCAGCTCTAGGTGGACGGCAGCGCGGGGTAGGGGGTTGGATGGGTGTGGGTGGACTAAACTAAATTTATATATATTCTACTCTTCTCAAATTTCTAATTTTTTTACAATATAACTCATCCCTTTTCTTAAAAAAAAAAATCTCATCCCTACCCCACTGTCCCACATAGATAAACTCTAGATACTAGATTGGATAGAACATCTCGCGGAAAAATCTTTGGATTATTTATTCTATATAATTCTCAACGGTTACTCAAACTCAATACTCGCCCTCCGCAAGAATGATTGTCGGAGATATTTCCCCGTCATCTACCATTTTCAACTTTCATGGCGAAACAAGATTGTCGGCATCATCCAATCTTCTCATGGGCCACCCACTCGCTTCGCTATGCGCTTCACCTCCCAACCGTATGCTAATCTTTGCCCACCACCTGTTTGGGTTTTTGAGTCTCTGTGTTTGTGTGGATTTAAGTAATTTTTCTTTATGATGTTCCATTTTTACTTGATTTCTCAGCGTCTTTGGTACTAAATTCGGCAGAAATGATTGCAAAGTTTTAGTTTTCTTAGCGTTCTGCAAGTGTATATCGTCGCAACTGGGAATATTACTATTATAGGGTCTTTAGATTTAGAATTTTATCCTTTAAGTATGGAATGTGGTTCCTTTTCTGATTTTAGCTCGAGTTTGATTGCTCGGTCCATGAAATGTCATAAAGGTACAAAGTCGATGAGGGGACTTGCAGTTTACTCGAAGAGAATATCAGGCTTGGAGGAGGCCATCAGAATACGAAGGTAATGTAATGTATGTTTCTATAGCATATAGGGTCTTGTTTCGCTGGCATATTTCTTCTACAAACTATGCAGTTATCAAATGAGGGCATATTTCTTCTACAAATTATGCAGTTATTACTCTTGCTCGCTAGAGTGTGATCATTATTTAACTATGCACTATATTCAAAGCATATACTTCATATATCAATGGGGGCATTTTCTTCCCTGAGAAGTCATTGTTTACTATGTCGCATCTAAATGATGAAAATGCTATAGTGCAGTACCAAAGTCTTGCAATTTCCTTTGAGCCTGATGGGTTTCAAAATGTTGATTTAAGCATTGAGAACTTTGAGAGAAATCTCATCCTACATGAGTTTGAGCCATAGAAAAATTTTATCTTCATTGATGCTGACAGAGATTTCATTGGTCAGGTTTAAGCAGTTGATTGGAGGTCCCTGAAAGTTATTTTCACTCTTTGAATTTTGTGTTTCTTTGGAAGCAGATCTCAGTTACTGGCTGTACATAAACTGATTTGCTGAGGCTGAGATGAAAAACTTTTAGACAACAATAAAATTTAATCTCAGCTGCGAGCTTAGTTCTTGGTCTCTAAATTTTGATATATCATTTTCCTTTCAATGGTTCAACTAAGTTTTGTTAACCTACGAACCAAACTACTCTGTTGCATTATTATGTGTAATTTGTTGGAGTTGCTTTCGTGATTCATTCCATTAACATATAAAAGGACTGCCATATTGTTTATTCAATCAGAGAGCGTGAGCTTCAAACTTCAACTAGATCTAAAAGACGGCCTCCTTTGAGGCGAGGAAAGGTATCACCAGGACTGCCTGTCCCTGATGATATCCCAAGGCCTCCTTATGTTGGTACAAAATTGTTGCCAGATATTGCAAAGGAGCATCAAGTTCATGATTCTGAAGGCCTTGTCCGCATGAGGGCTGCATGTGAACTTGCTGCACGGGTGGTAGATTATGCAGGAACACTAGTTAGGGTGAGAATTTAATGCTAATTCTCTTGTCAGATTTCTAATCTACTGCATGAATTCATTCCAGTATGAAAATTAATATGGTAAGTCTGTAATTTGTGTTAGCTTCGTCTACAGCATTTATTTTCTGCCTTATAAATGCTTTTTCTGTTTCTTTTTTTTTTAATTGACTTTTTTTATCCGAGTGCAAATTTGTTTTAAATTGTATTTGCTGAGGAAATCTGGTTTGTCATGGTTCTTTCTCTTTCTTTGAAGACTTGCAGCTAGTTATTGCATCTGATGCATTAAGTTTTCAAATTTTTGAAAGAAACATAAAATCCTTTCTAAAGCTGCCTACTTCCCCAGACAAAATTTTGACAGTCCAAGTGTCAAGGGAAGAACTGAATCGTGGTTACTGGTGGTTCGCTACCACTGCAGACTCTTTTCCTTGAATGAGAACATGTAAATGCTAAGTACAGTGTTAGTTATAAGCATTCTTAAATTTTCACTAAAAGTCTTTATGTTATTTCATAACAATTCTTTTAGAATTGAATTAGGGCAAATGGGTAAGTTTTTTTTCTTCCTGAGACTTCTTTTGGGTACTATTTCTTGGGGACATCTTCCTGGGACTTCATTTGTGTTCTATTTCTTTAGAGATGAGTTGCATGTTATTTGCTTTCACTCTGCAAACTGTTTATCTGTAGCAACTAAGAGTTCCTCGGTCTTCCATCGTTGATTTGTGCTGCCAAATAATTTTACTTTCTGTAGTGTACAACATTTGACCTTCCTAACTTAATGGATGTCTTCCCACTTTTCCTAATTTATCCCGTGCCAGCTACTTATTAGTTATTAATAGAATGCTTAATTCTATCACAACTCTGTTCAATGTAATAAAAGTTACTCATAATTATCCTCTATCATTTTTTAAGAGTCAAATTTGTACAAGCTGCTGCTTTTTTTTAAATGAAAATATTCTTCTCACACTTTCCAGGTTGAAAAAGGGTGCTATTCTAATTTGTGCAATGGTTTACTCTTCTTAAAGATTCCCAGTCTCATTTTCCTTGCTTTATTAGCAGTGTATTTTTTCTTCAGACAATGCAGCAATGCTTTCTATACAATAACTATTTAATACTTGGAACAGACATTTATATCAATGTTTAATGTGGTTTAACTTGAATATGGTTGTCATTTCAGCCCTCCGTTACAACAAATGAGATTGACAAAGCTGTGCATCAAATGATCATTGATGCTGGGGCTTATCCTTCCCCATTAGGTTATGGGGGTTTTCCTAAGAGTGTTTGCACGTCAGTTAACGAGTGCATGTGCCATGGAATACCAGATTCCCGCCAGTTACAGGTTCCATCAATTGTTTTGTCAGCAGCCCCTGCCTGCTTGAAGTAATTTCCTGCCTTTGAAAATTTTCATTTTCTATGCAGGATGGTGACATAATAAACATAGATGTGACAGTCTACTTAAATGTAAGATGGTGATTGCTGCTTCTGAAGTTCAATTTTTTGTGTGTAGTTCTGTTTCATTACCTTGCTAACCAGTTTAATAAAGTCCAATCGTATACTTTAGAGAAGAACTGGACTGTTTATTATTAGGCATCCTCAACCAAAACTTCTGCAAATTCTAGGTTCTCTTACAACTGACACTTTGCAATCTATCAGTTCGTTTTTGTCTTTAATTTCCTTTCTTCCTTCATCCCCAAGCAGACCAGCTCTCAAAACTAACAACTGTGAGAAGAATGTCTTTCCTGCAACCAATAAGCATAACAGACTCCCCTCAAAAGGAAAATAAACAGAAAAAAGACTCTCTTGAAACATTTACACAAACTAAACAGGCTGAGTTTTTTGACTCTCCTCATTATACCTGTTACATTCACTTTTTTTCTTTCAGGGTTATCATGGAGATACATCGAAGACATTTACATGTGGCAATGTAAGTCTTGCAAGGCAACGGCTCATAAAGGTATCTTTTCCTCAAGAGTTGATTTAATTTGTCTATGCTGTCTATTTAATTGTCCTATTATGACTGTTTAGTAGCTGTTACTTTTCCTAAGTATTTTTTTATGCACATTTCAGTTTTCATCCAATGGCAGGTAACAGAAGAATGCATGTACAAGGGCATCGCTGTTTGCCAAGATGGTGCTCTGTTTAGAAAAATAGGGAAGAAGATCAGGTATATGTCATGTCATGCAACTGCGTAATCTAGGATTTGCATTTGACCGAGAAAGTTAAGCCAGACGAATCGTGTCAAATTGTGGGGCATCAATTAAGAATTTCAGACCCCAATTCAAGAAAAAAAGTGTGCTGGGACCCCAATTAAATATACATTATTCCTGCCAAAATCTCACCATCATTCTTTTATCTACTACAGCCATTCCATTCCTTCTGATTTACAAATTTTGAATACACCAGATTATTTATATATATATTGCAAGACTTTGATTTTCAAGCGCTCTTTCAATTCCCAACAATTCACTTTCTAATGTTTTTTTTAACTAAAATCCCCGATGACTTGACATCTTTTTTTGTAATCCCCACATAGACTTGAACCCTTGACCTTTAAGATAATGGGAAAGATGCTTTCCAACTTGCACCCCGATGACTTGACATCTTACAAAGAAGAGATGTCACTAGTTATTAATATTATTTTCATTTTCTTTTTTCCCATTTATATATCTGTGATGTTTTTTGCATAATTCTATTGTGTCAGTTATTGGAAAACTTTGTTTTAGGCAAAAAGCATGGTTTAAAGGTGCTAAAGTTTTTATTAAGTTTTAGGGGTGTACTCTGTACAAATTATGTTATCTTATGCTATTCTTTACTTGAACGTTGCATCCCTATTTTAGCATAAAAGATGTTTTCCTGCACTGAATTGAACTTGATATAGTATACTTATTGAAAGTTGACTTTTTATCGTCCATCTGCATTGTCTTCCATTTAATTCTCAGTGACCATGCTGAAAAGTTTGGCTTTGGCGTGGTGGACCGATTTGTTGGACATGGCATTGGGACTGTTTTCCATTCTGAACCTCTCATATTTCACCACCGTGAGTCTATTATGCCTTATTCCCTATTATCAACATATTTATGTAGGCTTATGAACCCCTGCAAAATTGCCTCTATAGTTTTTATGCATCCTATTTTCATCTGATTGGTTTTATTTAAGAACTGCCAGTATATATTTTATTTGTGCTTTTCTTTATTTACTTTGTCTTAGTTTGCAGCAACATTTGGTGATTTACATTCAACTTTTTTGATAGGTAACGACAAGGGTGGGCGCATGGTTGACGGGCAAACATTTACCATCGGTGAGTTTTTTAGTTTGCATGCTAATCTGTTTTTATTAGCTTCAGCCTTCAGCTCATGAGACTTAATGTTTAATAATAACCGTATTCCACTGATTCATGATACATTTTCAAAATAATAATATCAATAGTTTCTTCAATGTGGAATATGAAAGGCATTTATTTTATATGTAATATTAATGCTGTAAAAGACTATTTCTGGGTATTTGGCCACTTCCCTTTAGCATTTACACCCATTCCTCCTATAATTTACTTTTATACAAGCCCTATATGGTCAAAATAGTAAATAGGTTTATGTGGTACTTGAGAAGACAAACTCAACTCAGATTACTGGCCAACAGTTTGTGCGGAATAAGGTAAAACTCCTTTGGCTCATCAGATGTAGTTTATTGACTAACACGATGATATCTATAACCTCCAAGGATTTTGTTATCACCTTCTTATTATTCGATTAAAGTGATATTTTACTTGGAGTTTTTCGCACTCTTGCTCTTTCACAAAATGCCCTTTCTGAAGATAAATGTATATTTGGAGCATAGTAAGAAAAGGTTACCATTCTTGCAGAACCCATTCTTACAATGGGAACCACGGATTGCATAACTTGGGAAGACAACTGGACTACTCTCACTGCTGATGGCAGCCCCGCCGCTCAGTTTGAGCACACGATTCTCATCACAAAAACTGGTGCTGAGATTTTGACTAAATATTAGAAGGTAGTGATATAAAACCTCTCGGCTCTTATCTATAATATATGTCTCCCAGCTGGTTATAAACCACGTGGGTCCTAATCGTGGGTGTTCTGCATTTTGCAGGGTGATTAAAAAGAGCCTTGGACAAACTTTTACTAGAATTGCTGCAATTAAGTTCTTGCCCCGGCCCTCAGCAGAAAGAAAATAGCTACTCCAACAACCTTTGGCAGCACATAATTGCAATACAGAAGCTGGGATGAAATTGGTAAAGGTTCTTTATTGTTGTCTAGAAAACCCCATAATACCGAGTATTATCACCAGAAAGGGTATAAAAATGTAACTTTTGTCTCCCTTTGAAAATGATTATTTATGATGTTACCTAGATAAGCCCTAGATCTTGTAGAGAAACAAAAACCTTTTATGTAGTGTAAGATTTCATTTAATATTGCCTATAGCAAGATAGGATTGATCAAATTGCTTACTTTACTCTTCTCAAACCATAAATAAACCAGCACACACTACAATTCAAATCCACAAAGTGATTTTCTTGGACACAGTCGACATACCAGGGGTACAAGAGTCATGAGGAAGGTTACATATCTAATTGGTTGTCTTATGCCATCTCGAACCCATTATATCAAATTCAAATTAAATATATATTAACTTGTCTCCAATTCATTACCCTAAGGTCAAACTGAAATAAATATTTCATATTTTTCGGTATTTTTTATAATTTTCAAATACCACCAATATATCTGTCAAATTTACAATTTCAACCCTTTATTAATTTTAAACAAATCAAATTATTATGTGATAATAAATTATTAACATAAGCTAAATATTATACCCTTTACCAACTTCAAACAAATTAAATTACAATAAGATAACTGATTAATAACAAATTGCAAAATATTTTAATTGTGCATTTATTAAATATAAAAATAATATAAATATTCACCTAAAATATGCCAACAAAATGAAATAACTTGAAAATAAAATTACATTAAAAAGCTACAGATATAAACTTAACAGCTTGATATTAAAATTACACTAGAAACAAGCCACACAAATTTATTCACACATAATTTTTTTATAAGAAAAATATGGCCGTTCAGGTCTCATACTTAGAAATTAGAATACTCCTACCACATATAATCAATTACTGCATTTTGTAGTGTCATAGAATCTTTATTTCTTAATTGGGGGGGAAGTAGAATACGTAGATTAAAATATAAAAATATATTTCTTCTAAAATAAATCAAAGTAAACTGTATTGTATTACTACAATTTAATTATATCTATTCAACATCTACGACTACGATACAATAAAAACACTAATTAAAATAAACATAAAATTATGTACAAAAGTATAAAACCATATACGCCTTCAAACAGCGAATGAAGCCTATGTCCTTATGTTACAATATTGAGACAAGCTTCTGTTTGAGCTAATAAAGCCTGTAACGGGGTTCAGATTAAAGCCTAAGGGTCATATGATCTGCTTAAGGATATTTAATATGCATCTTGCCACAAATATAACTTTTTCTTAACATATACTTGATTAATTTCTACCTACCGTGAATGGAAAGTGTACATTTTTTTTTCTTCAATCTCTAATTTTCTTCTTAATAGTTCCGGTCGAAAAGAGATGCGTATTCTGCCTCATTTACTTTCATTTTTCGAAACCTTTCATTTTATTATATTTCTGCACATGTTTTGTCCTCGTAACCTTTTCTACGACTTTGCTTCATCCATTTTCAATAAAGTGTGAGAAGTCGAAGAAATGAAAGTACATTAACAAAACAAGAATACAAATTTTAGTTTTGCTGTGGGGAAAAGTAAAATTTGTACTATTACAAGGAAATAGAATATCACTTTGCCTTGCTAAAAAAAAAAAAGAATATCTGTTTGCCAAAACAAATCGAAAGGCTTTCTAATTCACCCCACTCCAAAAGACTCATGCTATGCTCGTGTCGTGTATCTTTCATTAAGAACAAACAAGAAAAAATTCTCCGACTACAAAAATAAAAATAAAAGAATTGTGATAAAAACAAAATAAAATTAAAAACGTGCGCCGAAGAGGAATATTGAGCATGTCCATTTATGATTGGGTGGTGGAGGAGACGCGAGAGCGAGGAGAGTGGAATAGTTGGTGGCCCTTGGAGAGAACGAGAGGCCAGATACGTACAGTACAGCAGATTCCCCCCAACGAATATTCATTCCATCGATTCAAATATACCTTTTTGAGGGGACACCGGATTTATTAAACCAAAAGGCTTAATTATAGTTTTGCCCTTTTATTCCTTGTATTTCATTTTGATCCCATAATACTTTTTCCTAGAATTTGCAATCTTGTATACTATTTTCCCCACCTAACAATCTCGTTTCCCATCGACTGATAAATAAAACAAGTATGTATGATGCCACCTAAAATTGTATTGCTCATCTTTATATTTCCTCAATATACAGTATAGCTTGTCCATTCAGTTTTTCTAATTCAACTTGCACTACTTAACAATTTTAATTTATATTGGTTTCGACATTAAAATATTTCATTTGTCACACTAAAAGACTGTAAATTCATTGTGCATATTCAAATCAGATTAAGTAGTTAAGTTGACACTCCAACTAATCAACTATGGCCCCTGCTATGCCATCTTTCGATGTCAATTCATATTTTTGTTAATGAACAATATTTTTACAGTGAATTTGATTATGCTATATAATACAATTATTAAAAAGTAGAAAAATGTTCAGAAAGACTCTCTAAACTATTTTGAGGAGAGTAGAATTAACCACGTACTGAACTAGTAGATTGTATGATGAGCATTTGATGGACAACTAAAATTGTACACTTTCTAGCTGAATTCATCAAGCACTTGGATCAGATTAATATATTTTTATATGTTTATGTTTAATTTTCCATACAATCTATAAGTTAGTGTCACAAGCTCATCCTGCGGGTTCCATTTACCCACCCAACACATGATATTTTATATCTCTTTAAAGCTTTTATGGACAACAACTGATTTTGCCTTGCCTTTGACTTATTAGGGGAAAACATCAACATCCAAATAGGTGTGACAGAAGTGGACGAAGGCAAAGCCATTTTAATTAGTAATAAGGTGTACATATAAAAATGGGACAGAAGTGGATGAAGCAAAAAGGTCAAGGGCTGAAGAATAATTTCCCAAAATGGACGGTAGGAGAGGGGGTGGTCCTTGATCTTATCTAAGTTTCCATCAATGCTACCCCACCCACAAGAATCACTCCTCGAATATTCATCACATAAAGATTCGTTTGTACGCGACGCCACGACCTCGACATCTCACGCAACCCCCCATTTTATTTTTAGATTGAAATTAACAGTAATAATTATAATATGAGAGAAAAAGAGTCGGAAAAAGGAAATTCATTTCTTCTCATACAATTTTTTTTATTCTCTTCACTGAAATATTAACTCAAAGATGTGTGTGTATATATATAGATAAAGCAGTAGCAATATATTATCTCTTGTGAAACAAGTTTATTCCATTTGGTGATTCTGATTAGATCCCTTTATTCTCGTATTTTCATTGGGATCCCTCTATGTTGAGACAAAACAAGAGCTTTCTCCCCCAATTTCAATATAATCTGGTCCCCGTCCATTTTCATTACTCAACTGAAATCCCATTTTCCTCCTCAATTTCTCCAAATTAACACCAAGCATGACCATCAACACCCATAATCATAATAACAGTGATTCCCCCCACAAGATGCATCGATGCCAAGACTATATCCACGCCTTAGAAGACGAGCGTAGGAAGATTCAAGTTTTCCAACGTGAACTCCCTCTCTGTCTCGAGCTAGTCACACAAGGTATATATTTCACTCTCTCACACACACGCGCATGTTTTGCTGGACACCCTTTGGGCATTTCTTGAATGGAGGAAAACCGTCTGGCTTATTTTTATTTATTTATCTTTTTCTAGCAATTGAGGCATGCAAGCAGCAGCTATCTGGTTCAACCACGGAATATCATTTAAATGGTCAATCAGAATGTTCGGAGCAGACATCTAGCGATGCTCCAGTTCTTGAAGAATTTATTCCTCTAAAGTGCGGCCAAGAGCAAGAATCTAAGAAACCCACCGACATTGATAGAGAAAGCAACAACTGCAAGAAATCCGACTGGCTAAGATCTGTTCAACTATGGAATCAAATACCAGATCCACCCTCCAATGAGGTAGCTTTAGGTTCTTTATTTCAGTTATCGCAAAGTTCAAGTAATTTGGGCAAAAAATTGAATCATTTTTTTTTTATTGGGGTTTAGGATTCAACAAAGAAATTAGCTGTAGTGGAGGTGAAGAGAGATGGTAGTGGCGGTGCATTTCATCCATTTAAGAAAGAGAGAAGCCAAATTGAAGTTAAAAGGTCGGTGCCGGCGGCATCCACTAGCTCCTCGGCGGAGACCGGTGGAAATAAGAAGACGGACAAGGAAAAGGAAGCTCAGAGAAAGGCAAGGAGGTGTTGGTCACCTGAGTTGCACAGAAAATTTTTGCAAGCCCTCCAACAACTCGGTGGCTCACATCGTATGTACTAGAACCTTCCGATTACATACGATTATTTGTCAATTTGTTTTTGGATTTTGAGATATAATTAGTTGTGTTTAATTTGGACTATGCAGTTGCAACACCGAAGCAAATTAGGGAGTTGATGAAGGTTGATGGGCTCACTAATGATGAAGTGAAGAGCCATTTGCAGGTTTGTTTCCACTGTATTGATATCGATTTAATTAATTTCGAGGTTAGAAGATAAAGAAGTAGAAACGTACGTTGGGTGATATTTTCGTAGATTTGGTCTTGCTATCATATCATATATGACTGCATTTTGTTATGCCAATCGACATAGTGGGGAATCAAAGCTCCACTTTGATAATGCAAATGAAATTCAACATCGAATAAAGAAAGAACTAGCTTCACAAACAAGATTGATATCTTTATATTTTATTTCAAGATTACACGATGAATTAAGTGTTTTTGTACTGTATATTCTAATGAAATTGGTGTTGGGTGTTGCAGAAATATCGGTTGCACACGAGGAGACCTAGCCCTTCAATTCAGAACAACAACATTAACAGCAGCAGCAACACACAAGCGCCTCAATTTG
>AYJT01081835.1:0-22110 GCA_001278415.1 Ocimum tenuiflorum | reverse complement strand
CTTCGGTGGCAGATGCGGTGGCTTAGTTGGTGGAGTGGGATACGGGCAAGTTGGACATGCTAAGGAAACAAGCAAAGATCCTAAGTTGAGGAGAAGGATTATGAGTTGAGCAAATTTGTGGTTGCCCATGTTTTACAAGTTGTTATAATGGAAGTTGTGTAGTATGCTATTTATTTATAGACAAAGGTAGTGAGTAAGAACAATAGCTCTATTTGGGGGGGCCAGCTACTTTGATAATGATTCAAGAATTTGTTATATCATTTTAGTAATATTTGTTTAGTTATAATTAAAATTTGTGTAGCATATATTTTTGTGATAAAGATTTTGTGTACCATTCAAGTCATGGGTTCACATTTTAGGTTGAATTAACATCCACCCTAATATTAGATTTCTAATTGATTAGTATAGTTTATTACCATAGTTTATTACCAACATGTGATGGGTGGTTTTTATATGTATTGATGCCTCCATTCTAAAATTATTGAAGTAGAGCAATCAAAAACCAACCCTTACATGATGTAAGGAGCAACTTGTGAGTGTGTCGAATGCGTTTATTGAGTTGCATCTACAGATTATACTCATTGAAAAATAACGATCATGCAGTGTTGGTTTATATGTTTTTAATTTATATTCACTTTTTTAATAATACATCATCCACCTAATTATATATAAACCGAACGAAAACCGATTTATACAAACCTGATCGAATCTCACATCAAAATCTATATCCAATCCGTTGAGAGGGATCCGCTATGGATACGAACCCAATTCCTTAAACTCAAATACGAAAAATGCAAATTCTAAACGAACAAAAAAACAACGCATTTTCAAGTTAACACGATACAATAAGATTCTGATATGATTGACACGAACAATCTTGTTAACAGATCATCAAACTTAGACGAATCCGACCCAAAAATTTTGGTGTCCTTATTACTTCAATTTCAACTCTTAACATATTTTTATTACATAAAATATTGTATCTTGTTGGATATTGTGAGCCCGAAAAACGATGAGCAATCACTCACCACATTTGTCTTGTTTCATTGACTTGGTATATGTGTAAAGCTCCAAATAATGTAGGGTAGGGCTAGAGATATTTGGTTCCAATTTTCAAACTTTCTGGATAAAGAGAATCTGAAAGAACGTGGTTGATATGGATTGATTCTTTTATCGCCTAATGACTATTTTGCCCGTGATTCGTCCACTCAATCCAGCTTGGTTCACGTACTCTGCTTTTTGTCTGGAAAAAGAAATAATTCTCTTGCTTGTGGACAAAATCGTACAAAGATTTTCAATCACTACTCATTTACTGGATTGCACCACAAATCTTTTGTCGACATTGGATAAAATGTTTAACAATTAATCAAGAGGTTGTCGGCAATCAGTGAACGATGAAGACGATATGGGTAGTTTGGTATTTTATAGTATTGTTTTCATTGGTAACGGTGGGAAATTGAACTTATCAAATTGTATATTCAAGAATATGGGGAGATGATGTGTTTAAAAGATGAACGAATTTGTGTATACATCCCTGCCTCCCTCAATCATTGGGATCACGTGATGTACGGGTGATGGCCTGGTGTCATGGAACGCGCCAAACATTGCACGAATGTCTAGAAAAATGACTCTTGTGGCGCAAGGGAATGCATAGCATTACTTCGATGGAAGGACGGATAACTGTAGAAAAATGTTGGGAAGGTGTGGCCAAACAACAAAAACAACTATTTGGGTGTTGATATGTCCTCCAATGAGTCCAATATAGTGCAAAAATAGCCGTTCTTTAAAATCTTAAGGAGGCATGAGATGGCATGCGTCGAACGGGTAAACGAGACCCAAAGGATGAGCCCATGATAATCTGGTACGAAAGCCAATGCACTTTCAAGATGCCTTGGTGGTGAAATGGTAGACATGCGAGACTCAAAATCTCGTGCTAAAGAGTGTGGAGGTTCGAGTTCTCTTCAAGGCATAATATTGAGAATGCTCATTGAATGAGCAATTCAATAAGAAAGCTCGGATCGAATCGGTATTGTGACTTGCACTCACTCCAGAGTATATGCTTCAACAGGAATCACACGAGGGTAGATTAGAAACTTCTGGTAAAATACCCGCCCGTCACCCAGCGGATAAAGTACATTACCTAGTCCAGGGATTGGTGACTTACCCATTCAGTGACTTTGGCACTGGACGATCCCAAAACGGGTACTATCGAGTCGGGTATAATAGAAGCATTTTGGCATTCCACCCATTGCAATTGTTTAGCATGTGCGAGTCGTCATTTCAAGGGGCTGGTAGTGAGAGGAGATTCTCAAAGTCTCATTCAGAGCTGGTGAATGAAAACAGAAGATCTAAGGGACAAATTGAGAGAGTTCCACCGGGCCGTAGCAAAGCACACTTGCTTATCGAGCAAGGGTTTGCTAGTACGAGATGTGTATGAAGACATCCACAAATTCAAGGTCACAAGCCGTGAACAAATGTCCCAAAAATGACATCCATGATACACAGGGATACATGCGAAACATACTCTAGTAGAAACAGGGATAACACTATGCATAAAAAAATATCGAGCACGGAGACAAGACAGATAACAAAGACGACAATTGTGAATGCTAATTTCGTTTCCCCAAGAACCGAAAACAATTGTTCTTTTGAGCCTCAAAGATGCATAAGATAGCATGCGTTGACTGGGTAAATAAAACTTGAAGGATGAGGCCCCAGCATTGAGTCTACGCAATTAGATCTATATTTTGATGACACTTAAGCAGCCAACCTATTTTTTCTTTTATATGTATACACAAACGTTGCAGAATAATAATTATTTCAAAGTTTAATAATCACAACAAATTAGTAATCCAAATCGCCAGATGAAGCCGATTATATGATTTTTGGATCGGGTATGAGCCGCCTAGACCGATTTTTACGAAATACGAGATGACCCAATCCGATCACAAAATGCAGAAAACTGAGCTTCTCCATTTAACTATGAGACTATGATACACTGAGCCATCAAAGCGATGGCAGAAGAGAAAATACAAGTAAACCAATACAAGAATCAGTCATCTAGCCATACCACTGATTTCTGTACCCTTTTTTTCCCATCAAAATTATAGCAGCTATAATTGTAACAGAAGGAAAGCAGTTGTTGATCTATAAACATCCTCGAAAGCTCATACAAACAAGTATGAGCTAAAAATACAGCACGTTAATCGATGACGAAACCCAACACCTGCCCGTTTCTTCCTACGGAGTTGGCTCTCGCCACAGTAACAGATTTTCAATCCTACTCCTTCAGAGGGGGGAAAAAAGAAATTTAGTTTCCATACCTACAGAATTTCTGGTTACTACTATTTACAATTGGGGTCATCAAGAACTGCCGGCGACCTCTGCAGCACGTTGCCTCATCATTTCCATCACAGCAGCCCTCCGTCGCGAATCTGACTGCTGCTGCAGCCTTCTGAGGTGTTCTTTCAAGTCCCTGCATCGAACATGAGATGGATCAATGTGTGAGGTTTGCATTGTGATATCGACGTTTTGCAGGACAGTAAGAGAGAAATGGTACTAGAATTTGAACCAACCTGCAACGTGGTACTTTGCACTGGGATTCTTTGCATGCTCGAGCGTGAAGCTGGAGGAGGTGCCACATTTTCTTACAGAGAGGACAGCCTCCAGAAGCACGCCTTTTGCACATCATACCATGGCGGAAGAGTCCCTTCACCTTTCGACAGTTTGGATACTGGCAATGTGGCGATGGGCACTGAGAAGCGTGCACCAAGAGATCGAGCATTTTCCTTAGCTGCAAGAACAGTCGCGAAATTAATGTTGAAAATTTCAAAGACAAGAATTCGTATTTGTTGCTCCAAATGGGAAATAATGTTGTGAACTAAATAATCCCTGAGCATCATGACTGGGTAAAAGAAATACCTGTGTGACTCGTAATTGCCTAGCCTCTTTGTTCTGTGCATTGGGATCAATGGACTGATTATTAGTTAATTTATGGGGGTGGTCTGCTCCTCCATCCTTCTGATAGCAAGCATTGCATATATCATAATCGGGACATGTCTCGCAGCGCCAACCTTGACCAGATTCGATATCAAGGTGGCATTTAATGCACGTTATGACAAAAGCAGGGGCCGTCGGATTGTGCAGATGATATAGGACCATCATAGACGAATGCTTAGCTCGGCGAAGGGTATCGTACTGATAATGGTTTCCTTGACATAGACTGAGAAATGCCTGTCTAGTGTCAAAAAATTCACTTTCAAGATTTTCATTATCTTTGGTGTCATCTGGGACTTCAGCAATGTCCACCTGCAGATTCATGTATTTCTCACTCCAGATGCTAACTTAAATGAAATTTCATAAAGCATAATGTCAATGCCGGTTGTAAATATGATACGATAGACTTACGGGATAAAGCGTATGGAAGTCCTTGTAGTTTACAGGATGTCTCTCTCTGTCATCACGTTTTCGCTCAGCATCATAGCATCTGAGGGAGTAGAAAGGAGGTGATTACTTATTAGTTCACTACACTACGGGACAAGATACAGCATGCTGCTATTCCAAGAGGTGATTAACAAAATTTAGATAAATCTGCTTAATTCACCAATGGAGATTGGTATGTCAACAATGGATGATGTAGCAAGCAAGAAATACTTAAAAGATATGGCAAAGCAAATATGTAAGCAAACGACTATTAAAGATCCAAGGGACAGGAAAAAGTTAGGCTTTATGTATTAATTGATCTCATTTATCACCAAGCCCATTTATAACCTTTTGTACTCATACAAACCTAGGACTTGTGATATGCGTGAAAATAGAAGAGGCATATTCTTGGATTTTATAGGTTTTTATTAGATAGGAATCTTTATTTATTTGAAGTATGTTGATGTTATAGATAGATTACTATTTCATTTGAAACAGAAAAAATTTAATTACGAATGCAAGAATAGAACAAAGCTCGGAAATGAAATCAACAAGAAGTTCAATATAACTGAGGCAGGAAGTTAGTAGAACCCTTACTTGTCACAGAGATAAAATTTTTTGCACTGCTTGCAGACCCACCGTTTCCCAGAAACCATTAGGATGCAGCAATGAGAACATGAATATTGTAGGTGAACCATGATGAAATCTTCCTTCATTGATGTTATGGTGTCACCAAGCTATTGAAACAAAAAAGTTCTTTTAGTATCACTAAAAAAATAGTGGTGATAATTTCTTAGTCATGTAAGTATAAAGTTCAATAAAGAATGAAAATAAAGAAGACCAAAATACTCAAAGTAACACACTCGAGCACAAGCACAGGAATGATCGAAAAAATTAGGACAACCATCTTACCCTATGCATTAACATCAGATCCTTTGAAGCATTGCTAGACAAATCAGTTTGGCCAGATGCCTTTAAAGCTCGTTTTGTAATGCTCTTTTTCATAATTCCCTTCTTAGATAGTTTTTTACCATCTTCTTCTTGTTGTAGTTGATAGATGATGTCCTCAGCGGCACCAGGCCAATAGTCTCCATCAAAATATGGCAACCGAGCTGCAGTTACCTTAGCTCTAGATTCGCCGGTTGAAACAAAGAAATGCTCGTACAGATTAGTAAGCTCTACTACAATACTTTCCTTCACTGCTTTCCGTAACATGGCCAAGTACCTGAAGCAGAGAAACAATTTAGGTGAAACATTGCTATGCACTAGCACTAAAAATACAATAAACACTGGCAATCAGATAGCAATGGTACTAACCACTCTCGAAGTTTGTCAGATTTTGGTGTCTTTTGAATTTCTGGATGACAATATAATATGTAGTCTTCACCCTTCAATGGAGGGCATGCCCAGATGTAGCAGCTTGTAAAACCCCGCTTTTTGCAATAATCCAGATATCCAATCTGAACATACAATTATATATCAAGATACTTAGAGACAAATTGTAGCATTTTTATTTTCTAGTTGCATAAACCATAAGAGACTATAGAAGAAGAGTATGACAACTTGCCAATATCTCATGGTACACAAATGTCCTTAGAGCCTCTCCAGATACTGCTTTGACCTCTGGCCTAAAATACTTAACAGAGTCCAGGTAAGAGAGGTAGACTCTGCGATGATTTGGCTGCTGGCATTCAGATCCAAATTCTTGAACGTACATGCCAAACAAGCATACTTCAACACCTTCAATCCTCTGAAATAATAGTACCACCTGTAACATAGCAAATACAGTTAATAACACGTGATGAAGACACTAATTTACAATAGGAACTAAAAAATCTTATGCATTAGGCTTCATGTATTTGCTTACAAAAAAGGCATGTGTGTTAAGGAAGCATATCAAAGAATAAATCGTAAGTTATATCTTTCAAATTTGTAGTAGTCATTCCAAGACATAAGACATACCTTAGATTTATAAGGATACTCTGTTGGATAGTTTTCCTCTTGGAAAATTTCCAGGAACCGAGGCTTAACTTCCAACTTTTTGTCCACGGATGATACCACTCGTACAACAAGTTCTTCTGCTCCCGGAACCTGGAAAAAATAGCAAAAGTATATGGCCTAAGACAATAAAAAAACTCGCTAGTAAATGCATAAGCAACACAGCATTTTCATATGTCGTCGTATTAAATATAAAAACAAATGAACAAAGAAACTCTACCCAGAATAGTTATCTCCGATTAACCACTGACATAATATTTCGTTTCTGATAATAAAGGCACAAGCAAACAAACAGAATCCTTTCTAAATTCTATTCAAATCAAAATATTAAAAGTTATATTCTCCAGCTGATCATTGGACTCCATTATGTAAGTATATTTTAAATCTTTATGCAAACATAACATTGATTGATTTGTCCAATTGACTATAAAAGGAAGGAACAGAATGCAGGACCAGCAACAAAACTTTTAAACTGTAAACAGATACAAAATGAGCTAGAAATGTTTTCTTGAGCATATCTCATAAATGCATACATCATGATATTGGAAATATTTATGTAAACAAAGTAACAACTGAATATACTGCACAAATTGAATCACCTCATCATAACTTTTGCCATGAAACCTTGCTCTGTCCTGCCTCTCTTGCTTCAGTTTTGCAAATAAACGTTGCTCCAAGTGATCGCTCAGATTTGATCTAGGCAAATCTTTTGCACCGAGAACAGCAGTCTGGGGTAATGGCACACGCTCTCCTGTTTCAACTTCTGTTATATAACAATTTGGACAAGTATACTCAGCTTCTCCACCATTATTTCTTCTACCATTAAACAATGCACATATTTGATGTTGCCAAGCTTCACACTTGTCACACTGAACCCACTGCAAAAAAAAAAAACAAATACTTAGTGTCTTGTAAAATAACATTTGAAAATCTCAATAGAAAATTTCGGCACAAGATAAGCCAGTACCCATTCTTCAGTTTCCTCATCATTTTTCTTCTTCTCCACCTTTGACTTTGGAATAGTAGCTCCATCTACTGCAATGGTGTCTCCACGAGGGTCATTGTTATAGCATGGAATGCAGAAGCAATGGCGGGTTTCACCAGTTCCAAAAGTGTAATACATTGCATTTCTTTTAATGCGGGTACCACAGGGAGTACAATATATAGGGGGTGGTTCAAATGTAAGCTTCTCAACTGCACACAACTGGCAAGAATTTTCACTCATTGAATGTTCCATCGCCTGATTTCTTTCCGCCTTAGCTTTGCTCTGGGGATCACAAAAGCAATAACACATTCCATAAGAGTAAGGTAAATGATACAAGAGCATTTATGATGCTGCATGCTTCTTTACAAGTTAGGTTTGGTTAAGCAATGAATGAATCAGATCTGATAAAACAAAAGCAAAACTTACTATTCCATTCATCATCCAGATCCAAACATGGGAAAAGGAGTAAAAAAAACATAACTCAATTGGCCAATCAGCCAATGACAGCTAAGTAAGATATTTATAGAAGTAGTGGAGAAAAATGTAAAGCATGGTATTCGAGAAAAGAACAAACAAACAAAGAAAGTTGCCTCAAGCAGTTCAATGTGCCCTTAAATGCATGTCAGGGGAAAGAAAAAGTAAAAAAGTATCAGAGCAAGAGAAGTGGGTTTAGGATTAATCCTGATCCAGATCAAATACAACATGCTAAAGTAGAACACACATGAGCTCCTAAACATTCATATTCATCACATGAGACACTTTGAAGTTTGAAGGGGTCGGTCATCTTCAGGAGTCTAGCATAACTCTTTCTTTCAGAAAACATATATGCAGCATCTTAGTTGAAATTATATCAAGAAAGAGTAAAATGTATGTAAGGTAAAGAAAAGAACAAGACTGACCTGTCCTACCCACTGTCGGAGACCCGTAATATGTTCGCGAACTTGTTCAGGGGTGAATAATTCTATCATTGATACTCCCTTTATTTTTGGCTTCCCAGACTTCGATGCAATCTCAGGAAGTACTGAAGTGTTTTCCTGCCTAACCTGCCCCATGTCCTTCTCTGTCTTAATGACCTGCTGAGCACCAAACACAGCTGAATCACTGGGTGTGACACCATCACCTTTAGGACTTTGGATGTAGGCATCATCCAAGTTGTCCTTTCTCATCTCAGTTTTGGGACTTTTCAGTGCAACACTTTCAGAAACCTCCATTTTCGCATCGTTAATCTCAGATTTTATCAAAATAGGGTAATCACGATCCTTTTGATTGTGTTGAGCTTCCTGCATATGACTAGTTGAATCCAAAGCCACAGAGGATTCACTACTAGGTATATGAGAGTCTGAGCCTTGTTCAACTTTTGTGCGTTTAGTAGGAGGTTCTATACCTTCTGGATTCTCAGTCATCACTAGGTCCAACTTCGGAGTAGACCTTCCCATGGTTCCAGCCGTATCACGAGAATTAGAAGATTCGTTGACTAATGTAGGCAACCCAGAAGTTAAATCAGAACGAGCAAGAGCCTTTAATTGAGCTGCCTGTACATAATTCTTAACAGGAACACAAACGGGGCAATTTGCATCCCGACAGCGCCTATGATGAGTAATTAAGACCTTTGAAGTGCGGCAACGAGGGTACGTGCACTGGAAAATGCTGCAACTTTCGATATGTTTCAACAGCTTCTGAGCAGTTAAGCAGTTAGGCTCGTCACATTTCCCTTCTGGGGAAGGACATTTACGAGCATGTCTCAAAAATAACAGCCACCTCAGTTGGTACCTGAACTGTTTTTCACGAGTAATGTTATTATTACGAGATGCAGGGTCTCTTGTGTTCAGCGGCTCTGTTGATCTAGAAGCTCCAGAGTGGCCAATAACTGATTCTTCCGAGGATAAGTTATTTAGCTGAGCTCCATCTTGCCTGGTTAATCTGTGATGAATTTCCTCTTGCATATTTTGATCAAGAGGGAGTCTTCCTGATACATCCACATCTTGAGGCTTTGAAAGCCGCTGAGCACCCAATGCTGCATCAGATTGGATAGCACCAGAAAGACCAGCAAAATCACTTTGAGTGTTGCAAACAAATTGTTGTGGATTCAAAGATGGGTGCACGCGATCTGAAGTATGGGTTAGTGATGAACAGGTTTCATGTGGCGCAGATGAATGAGGAAAAGGCCTAGCAGCTCTTGAATGACCTTCAACAGAGTTCGACGGAAACTGATTCTGCATATCAGAGAATTGGAAGGGGGCAGAGACATTTGACTGTAGACTTTCATTATGATGCTCTGTTCCAATCTCCGGCTTTGCCTCCGAAACCATACTTGGTGACATGTGCGAGTGATTGAAAGAATCACTTCTCAACAAAAGCTGATTTTGCATTTGTCTTTTTTGTTGCATTTGATGCTGAGAAAGTTGCCGTTGCTGAAACTGCTGAGACGGCTGTTGAAACTGTTGATATTGGTGAGGTTGCACAAGATTTTCTCTCACTGGGTATTGTGATTGAAGATTCACCTTTTGTGGTTGATCCATTGAATGAGGATTGACAGTTGTTGCCTGTTGAGAAGAGCATACATTTGACTGATTATTGGACATCAAATGAGATTCTGTTTTAGGCATTGATTGCACGGACATGGCATTCAAACTTGGATTGTCAATCATTGACCCAACATTTGGAACAGGAATATACAAGTTCCCAGACCCAGAAGCATTACCAGCACCAATTCCATAGCCATCACCTGTCAAGCAGAAGAGTTCCAGGAAGAAGAAAAAAATGAGAAACTCCACAGGAATCAATAACATAATGTAACTAAAGCAGGATTTCGAAGAATGTGCACCGGCACAGAAGCATGACTGTAATCGTGAAGAGAGAATCAAGTACCTTGTGCTGATGGCCTTTGGTGATGTTGGTCAAAATTCTGTGACAAGGGCTTGGTAGAATTTCCATATAACATTCCTGTTAAATGCCCCTCGGTAGTTCCTTGGCTATTCATCACCGGCATATTCTTTCCCATTGCTCCAAACCCCCCATTTAGGGGCCCATTTGATATTCCAAAGGATTTCTGCTGCACTGTAGAACTGCTTCCACTACCCATTTGCCCACCAATATTATGTAAGACACGAGAAATTTGACCACCAACATGCTGTTTTTGCAACATATGCCTTGGTGCAGATGTGGAGTCAACATCAGGACATGTTCCAATGCTATCTGATTGTTCCATTTTCATGGTCTTATTGTTGTTATTCGTGTCATTATTATGGGAGTTATTAATTCCAGGGGTCGGGATCATCTGACTTGTCATTCTTGGCACACCCATGCTTGTCACCATGTTATTTCCCCCAGGATTGACCAAGAAAGCATTTGATGATTGCTGATATCCACTAGCCAAAACTCCTGCAGAAAAATTTCCATTATATGACTAAAGGGAGAACAGCTTCTACTCCCTGGAAAAAGAGTGAAATAATAAACTGAAAGAACTACCATGCACACTCCCCGAAGACCCATTTTGTGTTGGAAAAAAGCTTCCTGAATTGACAGTGGACGATGCATTAGAATTGTTATTGTTGGCAAAGGAACTATCTACTGATGAAGTTCCACCAAAGCTTGAATTCCCAGTTTGTTGAAACCCAGGTGTGGGAATCATAGTTCCAACAGGCGGAGAAGAATTAGTATGTGACAACTGCTGATTGTGATTATTTGTAGGGAAACGCTTAATAAGAATGTGCAAACGCCTCTCCAAAGTTTCCAGGTTTAGATACTCCTCCTGGTGACAAACAGCATAATAAGAAATCCATATACAAAAGGACTTGATCAAGAGAAACTCAATAATACAAGCAGTTGCTCGTCATAATTTTCCAATGTATATATGCCAATATTTAAAGATTCATCAATGAGATTAAATTCATTATGCAGGGTATTGCAATGAAATGAGTGAGATGGCTTGAAATTTTGCACAAAAAATTATTAATGTCAACTAGAACATATATGTGCAGTATCATGCAGAAGAAAGAAATAGTTAGTCACATACCATCGATGTTGCATTTCTGAATAAGCCATCTTCCAGACGTTTCATTATATCAACCAATTTCCCTTTGTTGGGTGCATCAGGAGCTTGTTGACATCGCCGAATAAGAAAGTTCCAACTGCAAAACAGGAAAACCAAACCTTTAGCAACAATAATCAAGCTAGCAATTTCATAGCATTTTGAAAGTCATAATCTTCAGCTATTCTGGACAGACCTAAACACTAGAAATAGCACAAGTAAAAAGCATCCAACAGAATAGTTAAAAGACACCACTTCCACAATGTTAACTGACGCCACCAATTTTGGAGCAGACAGATGTAATAACACTATCTACCAACTCAAATCTCAGGTAGCAAACCAGAAACTAAAACACACTATATAACCTAGTGAATCTCCCCGAGTAACTTTCAAGAACAATACCTTTTATTGCATCCAAAATAATCACTACCAAGGTACCATGCGTCATTAAATTTAATCACCAAATTCAGAAATGGTGCATTAAATTTCTCGTCCCGACAACAACCAAATGTCCAAAAACTAAAACTACTTATGTCGATAACTCTCAAATACTATGAAAAAAGCAGGGAAAGAAAACTCAATATGTAACTCTATCAAAAGGAAGTACACAAAATTTACTTCTACTTATTGAGGATCAATGCTCAACCAAGCGTTCAGTTGCTTGTAATTCAAGAAACCATATAAAAGTAAACATGTCATAATTTTCCAAGCGTGCAGCTGAGATAATAAGAATATATACATTGATGAACTGAAATAAGAAAAAGTCTTACATTTTCTCTTGCATATATTTACGTCTTTTAATAGTTTCTGGGTCCATATTGGGTACATTCCGATGAACATTAGGATTCTGCATCTGGCTGGCCATAAGGTTTCCATTTTGCTGTGGTAGCCCAGGCAACATAGTACCAGCTTGGTTGGGTACCTGGCCCGAAATCTGCCCTGAATGGTGAGTCTGTAAATTCATATTTGCTTTAGACTGATAAATACGCGCTCCGTAACATAAAGTTCCCAGCAAGAGCCAAAGACCATAATGAAGGAGTCAAACAACTAGGCAAATCCAATGCGCAGAAACCACAAAGTCCAAACTGGACAAGAAACCTGTCAGGAAATCTCCAGTAGTGTTAGGAAAGAAGACAAAAAAGAGGAATGAGGTGAAGATTCTGAGAATGTTGAAAAGATCAGTCTATTAATTTACAGGAACAGCATAGAAAATGTTTACTACATAGCCGCATTCCTTTTGTATGATCAAGAATATATAAATGCATAACCTAACTGTTCAGCACTTCCTTGTAAGAAATACAATACATAGCAAAACAAATTACGCATTCCCATTTTCCAAGATAGCAAGCACAAGCACAAAACACAAGCATATACAATGGACAGAGTGAAATCTTCAGAATTCGGTTTAACTTCAGTCGTTAATCCAAGATTAATCGCGAAGTAATTCAAGCTCTTTTAACAAAAATCGAACTTCTCGCATCAAGCAAAAGCTAACGAATTTTATTTCATTAAATTTGATCGCATGCATAAAACATACACCGATTGCAATTGAACAAACATACAAGCTGGTGCCAACTGCATACAAAAGATAAAAGTCAAATTTTGTGGAAAATCAATCAAAATTAGAAATTGCTAGGGTTTCACAAAATTGGGGAAAATCAAATTCGGGCATCAATTACGATTAAACAACCGCTGTATTGTCAATTGGGGTTAATATTGATCGTCAAAAACGTTCAAATCAAACAAAAAAGCAAGAAGATAGACACACTAAAGGAGCAATCAGAAAATACACCCAAATTGAAGCGTCACGTACGAGGGTCGAAACGAACAAAAAAAATGCGCGAATAAATTATAGAATTCCGACGACTCAGCTACGGCGGCGGCGGAGGTTAACCGGAGGTAGGGCCTAGATTACGGCGGAGGACGTCGATTGGAGAAAAAGGGGGCTGATTTAGATTTTGGGTATTTTATTTTTTTCCGACTGTAGAATGGGGCGGTATTTAACTTTTTCTTTTCTATTTTCTTTTTCGTGAATTTCTGTAATTAAATTGCATGATATTATTATTTTATTATTTTAATATATTTTATTTTATGCCTCTAAAGTATTGTCCAATAAAATACTTGCTCCGATGCACAAAAATAATTTTAAGTTTTCCAAATCAAATCTATCTGCATATTAAAATAAAACCCTAGATTTCCTTTTAAAAATAATTACTTTAATTCATAACTAATATCTATAGAGTATAATTATTTTTTTATAAAATATTTTATATGATTGTTTAATAAATTTATTATTTAACAACAATTAAGAATAATAATGTATACAAACTCCGTATTGGTGCAAGTGACAATTATTATTCCATAATTTGTTATGATATGTTAAGAAGAACTGATTTCATGAAAATATTTAATGCATCTTTGAGTACATTCAATTAATATTATCTTTTTGCATAATTCTTGAGGTTTAAGAGGAAATGTTTCAAATTTAATAAACATAGGTGGCTTCCCTCAATTAGTTGTTATCACTTATCATATATAAGAAATAATAATTATTTAGTGTATGAGTACTTTGTACATGAATGACCACTGCAAATGAGACGAGTGAACAGTGATCTCCTTTTCTCATGAGATAGTTGCGAAAGGTATACACTAAAATTTGTGATCCTAATTAACTTAGGACAAGTGATATTATTATTGTAATATATATTTATATAATTAAATATATTAGTAATAGGATTATTAATTAGTTAATCACGACACATCATATATGGAAACAAACACTATATAATGTTATTGAGAATGAGATTATACATACATGTCATTCATGAGATTTCTTAGTGAAATCTACTTTTCATCTCACTTCAAAAAATACACATGTGTAGTTCTATTCGAGAATTCCTAACGTTCCTACTTTGAACATACACCATGAATTAGGCTTTGTTGCTGATTGACTCAACATATAGATACTCTACCGGTGATTGACTCAACACCTGGATACCAATAGTTGTGGATCCATCTAACATGTGATGTTGTGCTGTTGAATTAATCAAGATTGGTATAGTTTGCATTCTGCGGAAGAAACTATAAGTTTTCTTAATATTTATGCACGTTTAATTTCTACGTGCAATGTCCCACATCGGTTGGGATACATGTGATATCACATATCGGTTGAGAATCAAATATTTTTATGGTTCAAATATGGGCTTGATGGACTCTTCTAACAGCTTGGGCTAACTATTTCGGCAATGCAATGACGGATGCCAAGTAATTGTTAGTAGGGCCCATTATGTCGTCGTATCATTCCGAGCTCCCACCCATGGGCCCGGGATGTTACAAATGGCATCAGAACCAACCCTAGGTGAGCTCCATCGGGCCCCAGGGATGGTCCTGCATGAATGTGAGCACAACGAGGACGTTGTATCTCAAATGAGGAAAGTATGTAATGTCCCACATCGATTGGGAATCAAATATTTCTATGGTTCAATCCAGGCCCACGGGGTGGGAGCCTATGGCGATACAACGACATAATAGGCCATGATAACAACTACTTGGCATATGTCCTCACATTGCCACTATGGTTAACCTAAGTTATTTGAAGAGTCCATCAAGCCCAATTATAAACCATAAAAATATTTGATTCTCAATCAATGTGGGACATTACATACTTCCCCCATTTGAGATACAACATCCTTGTTGTGCTCACATTCATGCAGGACCATCCCCGGGACCCAACACAGCTCGCCTAGGGTCAGCTCTAATACCATTTGTAACATCCCGGGCCCACGGGGTAGAACCCATAGCGATATGACGACATAATGAATCGCACTAACAACTACTTGGCATCCATCATCGTATTGCCAAAATGGTTAAACCAAGTTGTTAGAAGAGAGCATGAAGCTCATATTTAAACCATAGAAATCTTTGACTCCCAACGGATGTGGGACGTTACACTACGCATGTGATCGATTATAAGTCCAATATCTATGCACGTTTAATTTCTATGCATATGATTAATTATAAATCTAGATTGTTCATTCACTTTTCCGATGTGTTCATTAGATGAAGTCAACAAAACCCAACTAATTACACCATTAGAAATCTTTAAACATAAAAATGGCTATTGCAATCCTTTTTAACCTTGTGTGACATGGAAATTGAGGTCATCAATTTTGTTCTAGGAGGAAGACATAGATCCGAGTCTTCTTCTTATTCTTGATTTATTCGGGCTCTTTGTTACTTGGGTTAATTTCAGTACATACTCGTGCACAATTCTCTTTTTGCAATATGTGTAGATGATTTAGAAATACTTTCATTTTCAACTTGTTGGTTGTATACTAGTGTATTTTTTGTTGCAAAAACAATTCAGAACAAGCTCAATTTAACCCTAAGATTGGGAAGATTTAGCCATTTAGGTGGCATTTGGTTTAACTATTAGGAATCACTATGGGTATGAGTTTGATAGTAGAGAGAATGACTATGGATTTGAGAATAAAACCCACCAAGTTAAAAGTATTTGTTAGATTTCCAAATATTTGGGAGTCATTCCAAAATATCTATTCCAAACCCACCAACCGAACGTCACCTTAGTTAGTCTAATTTTGTGGCCTCTACATCATGTGTTATAATTATGATAAATAAAGTTTCTTATAGAATCGTATCCGTACACAGCTCGGAAGAAAAAAAAAATTATAAACCAGCTCAACGACAAGATTAGTAACTTAGAGAATTTATGCTTATGATTTTTCATTGAAAGAAGACACGAACAAAGAGAATGTTGGATGATAAATTTCTATCTTAATTTATGTATTTTTTTTTAATTGATTCCGCGTCATTATAAAAAATAATCAAAAAAAATATATATACTTAAACACCCATATATACTACAAGTTGCTTTTCTTCCTCTAAAAAAAGTTGTGCCGTTATTTTTCCCTAATTTGAAACAAGCTTGTATACATGAATTGATGGAATATTTTTTTTTTTCAAGTTCTTTCTCCTAATGTAAAAAGGGCCTTTGAAAACCAGAAGTGCAACTTTATAAGCCCTAGTGTCGGGTTTGGTTACTACAAGATTGTTTATCTCCTATTATAAATTATACGTAAATGATTATAATTCTTCAATTTTGAGGGAATGAAATTTTTAAGGGAGTCATGAATCTGTATTTGCATGATTGTCTGATCCAGTTTGAGGATTTGAACATACGTCAAGTCATTTATTGACATTTTCACGGCAAGAAAGAATTCAATCTAGAACATGAGAGATTCCTTTATTGACCGTCACATTTATTCAGCACCCCGTCTAACATCACCACATGAATATATAACAAAAATGTTAGATTGATGATACATTCTAGCATCATTAGTTTTGTTTTATATTCCATGAAAAAGATACTCGATAACCTAATTCCTTTGGTAGCGGCGATTCAGCCGGAGCGGGAGGCCGATGGCTAATGTATTTGTTTACCGGCTGGGGCGGCGACGTTTGTTTGGGAATGGTATTAGGTAGCAACGCCCCATAACTTAAGATTTTGCCCTCCGTTGATGATGCAAGAAATGGAAATACCAAAATCACCATCATGGCCAACTTCACCACCATTGTTGCCATTTTTGGTATGTTGATTTTGGTAGGGATTTCTAGCAAATTCCCCTTAAGTTTCCCTTGGTTGCCCCTTTTTGTGTGGTTATTTGGGGGAACCTTTTTTTGTTGGGAATAAGGAGAATTTATACAAGTCAAAGAGTCCATCCATTGATTATTCATGGACAAAAGTTGCTAGTTAAGGAAATACCACTGAATAATTAATTAGTAGAGAGCCACAAAAAAATAAAAATAATAATATAAAAACATATCAGTATGATCTATCCTTCAGAGTTTAAATCCTTGTTATAATTGATAATTCTTCTTATTTTATTATTTTACGTGGAAATAGATTAGATTTTGAATTAATTTTGGTGCATCGATACTAACCTTATAAAAATACCTCTGTATTTTTGTTTTATTTAGAGCCACAATTAGTACCAAATTCAACCTTTGCTAATATCTTTTTGGCAAAAATGGCAGATGAAACTAGAACTCTATTAGAATCATTTTCTAAAAGTGAAATATGGAACAATACACAAAAAATATATATATGGAACATCTTTGATTTTTTTTTTTTCATATACTAAAAATAATTAATCCACACAAAACTAGAAAACAAGAATAAGCCCAACCACAAAAAATTCCCACTAATTAAGCAAATCTCACCTAAAAATTCTCAACAACCTGACTATAATACTACAACATCCCACACAATATATACGATTTGCTTATTCCACAAAATTTCACTCCATATTTTCACTTTATTGTTCATAAAATTAAAACCAAATCAAATAACTTTTTCAAAGAAGAAGAAAAAGAAATAAAGAAACAAGTACAAGAAAGTAGCAATGTCTGCATTAAGACCAAAGACATCAAATTTCTTTTGTGTGGCAATTTTGGTTTGCCTAATTCTAGTAAAACAAATTTATGCTAATGAATGTGATGGGTCGAACCATGAGAATTGTAGGGAAGTTGCAGGCCATGGAATCCACACCTTTCAAGATCTAGCCAATGAAGATGCCGATGATACTCGAGGTGGGCACTTTATCGGTAGCGTGAAAAGGTTTGGCGATGATGATCTCGATGATGATGGACCGGGAGTTACTGTTGTGGGACATTAAGGTATAGGTTGTGGCACTATTTGTTGATTTGCTAATGGTTATTGAAACGTATGCATTGGGTTGGGGAGGGGATCATTTGTTCTTGAAGTTGTACTCGAACTATTCTGGTTTGTTATATATTGTTATTGTTGTTGTTGTATCGAGTAAATTTAGTTATATTCGGTTTGCCAATGATGTGTATCAAACCTTTCAATAAAAGATATTGTGGGATTCATACTTTGAAGTTAAGTTCTGTTCGTGCATATAAAAATTGAAACGATCATAATTTCCTGAATTTAATTTTATTTTTATTCATATCCTATATCAATTTTAAAAGCATTTTCATGATCTTTCAAACGAGATTAATATTGCATATCTTCAAAATCTAAAATTGGACGAAATTGCCGTAGATGTTTAGTGGCTAACAAATAACATTTTCATGAACCATAATAACAAAATTTATTTGGACAATAAATAACTATATTGCTCCAGGCTACAGGATGGGAGCCTGTAATGATACGACGATATAATGGGTCCCCGTTAACAACTACGTGACATCCATTTTCACATTGCCAAAATGATTAACCAAGTTGTTAGAGTCCATTAGCCTACTTTATAAACCATAGAAATCTTTGATTCCCAACTGATGTGGGACATCACAGTAACTAAACCATTATTTATGGTTCATGCATGATAAAATGCTACTTATATTTTCATGAAAATATAAAATCAAGTCAAAGAAGATCTACTATCCAATTCTATGGATCCCTAAATGTAACCATTTTATGCTTTATTTCTAAAATAATTTTATTCATCAACTAGCCATGATTTAATCTTCCAAATATTGGTGAGTATATATACATTAAGACGAAATTCCCACAATTAACTAGCTAATTATCAACATTACATGCATAAAACCCAAAATGGAACTAACCAACCATGCTTGTAAATTAATTAGAGATGCAACTTGCAAACCAATTTAAAAATTGAACAAAAAAAAAAATCATAGAAAAAGAAGCTGATAGATGGAAATTTTTAGCTGATAGGTAACAACTTATAATAATTATATTAGAGTTTTGATTATATAACAAAAAAGTGCGACATTAATTATATAAAAGCTTCTGGCCAATAACTTTAGGACTAGAGTTAAATTGCAAATAAACTAACGATATTTGGCTCTAATTTTAGAGTTCTATATATAATTAGTCTGTCAAAAATAAATTCTTTACCTAGCTAGCTAACAATATATGAACCGTGATAGAGATCTCACTCACTACTATTTAATAAAATCACGACAATTTGTCAAATATCCAACAACTTAATTTAATATCAGTTACTATATATAGTATATCTACAAAATCGAGCTTCAAAATCGAAATTGACATGGCCGGTTGCTTTGTTGCATTTTTGCAGAAGAATGTCAATCATATTCCAAAATAGTGGCTGACACAAATGAACCTGACTAAAATGTAAATTAGCATTGTAATAGCCTTGAGAAAATTTAGTCCGGTCCTGATTCAGCGGTAGATAAGTTGGCTCGCGAACTACTCAAGATCGATTCGAAAAAATTCAAAATCGACACGGTGTATGTCGAGTCGAACTACTTGAATAGATCTCGAGTTCGAGCTTTAGAGTGCTCAACTCACAAAGCTCGTGACACTCCAAATTTCGAGCTAGGCTTATGGGCTTTATCAAGCTTTGATGTATCCTATTTATATTTTTACCTTGAAATCTATTACTTATTTACATATATTATACAAATAATTTTAATTTTTTATTAAATTAAAAATAAAATAAAATAAAATAATTAAACTCGAGCTTCAATTTTTTTTAGTCAAGTTGAGCTCAGACATGAGCTTGGTCATTATTGGCTCAATTCAGCTTGTTTATACCCCTACCCCAAATTGAATGTCCCAAAGACTCAACACAGTTGGTCAGAAAAATATTGATATCCCTAATACATTAAGTTGACATTTAGTTTAATTATCGGGAATCGTTATAGGTAGAAGTTTGTTAGTAGTGCGAATGAATATGAGCATGAGAATAAAATCCACCATATGAGATGAGTTTAAATGATTTCCAAATATTAGGAATCAATAACAAAAATATATTCCAAACTCCCAATCAAATAATGTATTTGAGTATCATTTTATTTTTTCATTTCGAAACACACCAATTGATCCCCCGTAAATATATGAAAATTGTATGAATTGTTATTACGCATGTATTTTAAATAATCCGATATAAAACTCTTTTTTAACTACGGAGAATAACTCACTTCACTAATTAATCATCCAACGAGGCACATCGCCACATGTCCACCAGAAAACCCACACATTTTTAACTTATTCAATTAAAAACTAAAAACAGATAATAATAATAATAATAAATTGAACAAATTAATGGTTTGAGAAGGACCAGTCGATGATAACAATGTTGAAGAAATCAAAATTTTGGTCTAATTAATAGCCTCCATTTCAGGTGAAGATTTGAATGCACATTTCTTTGGGATTATAGTCCTATCACCATCAACAATATTTTTGCATCATAATTTTATAAATTATTTCTCTATATAGTAATAACTAGTATTATATATAAATTGAATAATTAACTGCATGTGTGTAGCTCTCTGCATATAAATACTCATTTTATATTTTTCTAACCAAGTAATTCATATTTGATGAATTGATGACATGCATGTAGTTGGTCCAGGTTTCAATTTGTTATTGGTTCAGTAAATGGCACAATGGGGAAAGTCGTCCAACTAATCATTTAATAAATAAATGAGAATATTTGTACGTCATTTATAGTCAAAAATAATTTTTTTAACAAAAAATAGAGCATTAAATGAATAAATGTATATCAGATACAAGTACAATTAAGTATACATTTTACTTTGTCTAGCTCACGACCTATTTTAGTACAGGTAAGCAAAAGAACAAACATATATAGGGTAATATCCCGGATCCCCGTTATACAATGGTGTTGCACCTTATGTTATATTACTTGAATTATTTACAAGTGTATCAATTAAGAGAGATTAACTATAGTAGAATTTGTTTTTATTAGGGACGTGATTTCTCCACCACTGATTTGCACATTTGTCAATACTCCAAGTAATGTAACAAACAGTGATCACCGACAAAGATAAGATGATAATCATTTTCGAATTTCTCAATTTCTTTTTAATTTAAAAGCAAAAGGGTATCGTTTTAATTAGCCCAATACAATTCAATATTAATTTCCATGCACAAACCATCATAGATTTCAATATAATTTGATTTGGGCAGAAATCATGATATTTACTTTGTGTGTTTTTTACTATACATCTTTGAAATATGAAAAGTATCCCTAAACAAAGAACGTGACACTCGATGATACACCACTTTACATAATCATATCATAAACTAAGAAAAACCCTATCTTCTTATAATAAATCTTTACTCAATAGTAAGTTCGCCGAGTCTAATCGAGCTTCAAGATACACATAAATTCAAACTTAATAATTAGATGATGAAGTATTGTCAATGCAGAACTCAAAAGAGTTATCGAATATAATATCGAAAGATGAAATCTCAACACAAGACACGAAAAATGCTCTTCAATTGAGAGTTTTAGGAATCTTTCAGATCCTAGTCTGAAAATTCATATCTTAGAACCTGATTCAAGAACTAAACAATCTTTTGATCCTGCTGAATCAATAAGACTCCTTTGATGATTCATATGCATATATGCACTATCCGTCTCGATCATACCTCTACATGTGTAGTTCGATATACTGCATCATCATCTACTAAAAAAAATAAAATAAATACGAGACTGAAATGCGATCGAACCGAGCAACTTAAAAACAACATCAGATGCATTTGCATTTCCTCCCGGCCAACCCATTTACCCACCTCATGAAGTAATGAGCTCACAGCAAAGCTCACCATTAATGCCCATAAAAGCTACCTTTTTTTCCTCAACTCCCAAAAATCATTAAATTAAACCCCCCAACA
>AYJT01081811.1:0-12516 GCA_001278415.1 Ocimum tenuiflorum | reverse complement strand
TTTTTTTTTTTTTTGTACAACAAGAGCCTAAAGCAATTAGGCTAAAATAAATCTCGTGTGAGCAATTCCAACTACGCCGTGATAAAGCTACGCCTTAATTTCCTTCAATGGATCACTGAATTCTTGAGCTCTAGATGGGATTTTTGCACCTATTGCCACCATGCAATTCGCCACTTCATTTGCCTCCATGTAAGAATGCCTTATGATAACCTCCCATTGACGGTTTATCAATTCATTGATTCCTTCCACTAGATTACCATGAAGACATCCTTCCTTAGTTCCCCTGTGCACCATCTGCACCACACTCATGTTGTCTACTGCAGCCTCCACCTGTCGGTAGCCTCTATCCCGTGCGAACCCGAGGCCATAGAAAAGTCCCCACATTTTTGCTGAAGTTATTGAGCACAACCCAATGTTAATTGCATAGCCACCTTTCCACCCGCCTGCTTCATCCCGAATTAACCCCCCTGCACTAGCCATTCCTGTTTTCCTTGTTGAAGCTACCATTTGAGTTCAACTTGATCCACCCAGCTTCCGGTCGTTCCCATTGTATCATGCTGCTTTCACGATGGACATTAAATGTTTTTAAGAAAAGTCTACTAATAATAAACCCTCGAGATAGATACATATTTTAAATTTATGGCTTCAAAAAAATCAGTATCCAATGTGATTAAAAATATGAATATTGATTTAAATTTGACTACAGATATTCACTTTAATCAATTCTTTATTTGTGTAACGCTCTTAAATTCTACGTAATTCTTTATCCCTGTATTCATAAGTACATATATATTATTTTATTTTTTGTTAAATATAAATAAATCTTAAAAATAACCCTTAGCTAGGCCCAAGTAAGTGTGCACTGGCCCATAGGGCCCATGGGGCCTGTCCACTTCACTGATGGGCCCAAATCAGTTCAGGCCACAAAGATTGATTGGATTGTAATTAGCCTATTTGGCATACCGAAATAGTTAGTAACTCAAAAGTGTGAGCAATTCAATATTATTTCCATTTCATGTGGTGGGGTGGGGCTCGGCCTCCGAACCGTACGTGGAATGAGTTTCTGCCTCATACAACTTGGGTCGAAGATCGGGGGAAGTTTAGGATATACGAGGAAAGCTGTGCAAAAACCATTTAACTAGTGTCCTACGGAACATACAAAATGAAAAAAGTTGGGTCTAGTGAGCATTCTTATCTGCCTAGATCGGTCTGAAAGTAGATCTTGTAAAAAAACGGAATACATTGATGTTTGTATCAGTGTCACATATGACTTAACACATGACTCAACGATTAATTAACACCACAAAGGGCAAATGGTAAAACAAGCTAACGGAATCAAATTTTGAGATAAAATTTTTAGTTTTTTTATTATTTCCATTAGTTGGAGCAAATAACCACATCTTTTCACCATATTTATTTTTAAAATTTTCATAAAAAGAAAAAAAAAGGTGAAAAAATGGGAAAGATCAATTAGGAGAGTGGCGGAAGCAAAAAGCAAAGGCAATAGTAGGAATGCATGTGGTGTCAGAGTGGAGCTGTCGGAATCTGACTGTCATAAATAAAATCCTCTCTCCCCACACGTTCTCTTTCCTCTCTCCCACATATTCTCTCTCTAGGGCTTCGCCCTTGCTTCCCCGCCCCCATGGTTTGAGCTTCCGCTTCTCCACCGCCGTTCAATTCTCTGCCGGCGCCGCCATTCGCGATTCGGTAACTGCCGCTCTTCATTTCTATCCAATTTTTGTCGAAAATTTCCACCTGTGCTTGCAGATCAAGTAACTTTTTTTACATGTAGGTAAGGTTGAATTTTAGTGAAGAATACTCCGTATTTTCGAGGATTTTGAGCTATTGAGTTGCTTTTTGGGGCTGCATTTATTGGTTTGACTTGCTGCTGGTTGCTTTTTGATTTTGGTGAATAATTGTTTTGTGGTGTTGAATTTGTTTTGATCTGAGTTTCAGTAGCGTGCGTGGGAGACGCAAATATCCTTTTTGGGAATGATTTATTTTCGCCTTATAATTCTGAATTTATATTTTGGGTTTTCTAGGGTTCTTTGATTGCGAGGCGTGGTAATACCGTCTAAAAGATCTTGTTGATGACATAATTTTACATGTCTTTGACTTGGCGTGTTTATCATTTCTTTGTTTTTGCTTGAAGCATGACGCCTCTCTTTGTCTCTATTGTTCAAAATACCCTTTTTTTTCTGTGTTAAGTCAATTCATGTTATCATACTGAAGCCAAGACTCGTTTTTGCTACAATCTTGTTTCTCAAACCAGCAAGCAACCATAGCTTCTTAGCCTTCTTTAATGAACTGAAAAAATTGCTTTTGACTCGTCTAGGATTTCTATGTCATGGAAGACAGCCTTGCAACTCCTGCACTAATGGACTCGACGGCCTCTAAGATACAGCAGCTTCAAAAAGCATTTGCCGAACTTGAAAGTCATCGAGCCATTACTTTGAATCTGAAATGGAAGCAGCTCGAGGAGCACTTTCAGGGGCTTCAGAAATCTCTAAAGAGGCGTTTCACCGAGCTGGAAGATCAGGAAAAGGAATTCGAAAGCAAGATAGCTGAATCCAGCGAGATGCTGGAGAAGCGCAAAGCAGCTGTTGCAGCCAAGGAACAGACTTCGCTCGAGAGACTTCAAGAGAAAAGAGATGCTGCAGTTTCTGCCATTGTGACCACAATGGGAATGCCCGAGAAGCCACTTTCCATTGGGGAAAATGGAGTTGATGCGCCACATACAGAGGATCAGACATCTGATGTGTTAGTTACTACGAGCAATGATGATGGTAGTTCTAAATCTATTCGAGATATAAATGCTCAGGTGAAAGCTTATCCCAGGCTTGTGAAATTGTGTCAAGAGATGAATTCTGAGGGGCTCCATAAGTTTATATCTGATAACCGAAAGGATCTTGTTACTTTAAGAGAGGAAATTCCTGTTGCTCTACGGGCTGCACGTGATCCTTCGTCTTTGGTTCTGGATTCACTTAAGGGATTCTATGGTTCAGATGTACCGAATTCAGATGCTAAGAAGGATTCAAATCTCATAGGCCTTCGCCGAACCTGTATAATGCTGATGGAATGCCTATGCAGTTTGATCTCAAGTCTAGATGCGGATTCAGTTTCTAATATCACCTCAGATAGCGCTAAGGAACGAGCAAAAGCTATTGCCGAGGAGTGGAAGCCGAAGTTGGATTATCTCGATGTTGATGCTAGCAATGGAAATTCATTAGAGGCTCATGCATTCCTACAGCTGCTTGCTACATTTGGCATCAATTCAGATTTTGATCATGATTTCTTGTCGAAACTGATTCCCATGGTTTCTCGCCGTAAACAAACAGCTGAGTTGTGCCGTTATCTTGGCTTGTCCGACAAAATGCCAGGTTGGTTACTCTGACCAATTAGTGCAAGATTTTCATTGCTTTTTGCCTAAACTTCTCATGAATGATCTTGTACGAAATTTCCATGATCACCCCATTGAAGAGGAGTTGTGAAATGGTCTATCATCGTTCTTTGTTGCCTATAACTTTTGACAGAGCTAACTTGTTTTGTATGGTTCTAAGACCTTAAAATCTTCATAATTGTTGCTAATGTCTGCAAGTTGTGATTGGTTTTACGACCTTATCTTACCAGGCGTGATTGATGTGTTGGTAAAGAATGGAAAACAGATCGATGCTGTCAATCTAGCTTTTGCATTCGAGCTCACCGATCAATTCTCGGCTATTTCGTTGCTGAAATCATACTTATCCGAGGCGAAAAAACTGCCATCCCCTGCCAAATCGGGGAACACATCACCTGGTGTATCTACACATGTAAGCTTCTATTCTGAACCAATTTCTACTACCTCTGTTTTATCAACCATGTTTTGATATTTATCCGCAAATCCTCCTTTCCAGAACGACGTGAACGAGAAAGAGCTCACCGCACTCAAAGCTGTGATCAAATGCATAGAAGATCACAAGCTTGAGGAGCAATTCCCTCTGGATCCACTCCAGAAACAGGTACTCGAAATCGAGAAAGCAAAGGCAGACAAAAAACGGGCGACAGAAATTGCGAAACCACAATCAAAACGACCACGTGCCAATGGTGTTGCTCATGCTCCTCGTGTTGCTAATGCTGCAACTGACAAAAACTTCTATGGTAGAATGCCTGAGAGGTACCCACAACAGTACGTCTACGATAGGCCGCCATATGCTTATGCAGGCCCGAACGACCACCACGTCCCATCGTACGTCGCCACTGCAGCATATAATTTCTCCCCAAGTCACGGCAATTTCTTTGGGAATGGCTACCAGTATCATACAACCTACTTGCACTAATCGGTAGAGATGATGAGACTCATCAAGATCCTTTAACTATTAGAGTTGACCCCTCAGTTTGTGCAATGCTCGACTTATCAGCAAGATTTAATATCTAAGAAAAATTGGGGGAAAAAAGGGATTTTAGCCTTGTTAATTTCTAGCATGTTGTAAAAGCTGATATTACTGTCTTCTAATAGATGCACTGTTTCTAATGTTTATAATTCTGTGTTAGTGCTCTTTTATGCTTTGTTTTTTCCCTTCTCTATACTGTTTTATTTTTTTTCCTTTCTTTTTAGTTTTTTGCTGCTTTGATTTGCTGTGGATGTTTTTTGTTATAAAGGGCATGTGGAAACTGTGAGTATATTCGAATTTATTTAGTAAATTTTGACCATTCATTGGAAGTATTGAGACTCCACAATCACCTCAAGCCCATTAATAGCATGGTACTTGTCCATCCTCCTAGCCTACGGGACAGCGGTGAACCTGCTGCTCCGTGGGGTCGAGGTTGGACTGGCCCATGGGTTTCTCCTCGTGGGCCCGGCGGGTCCACTATGGAACACCCCGATCGCGGGTGGAGCAGGCTCATTGGCTGCAGGCGGATTAGTTGTGATCTTGAGCATATGCTTGACCATTTATGGGATTGCATCTTTATGAAGGAGAGGCGTCGATGGTGCCATCGGTGACGTTGACGGGAGGAAGAAGGTGTCGAATCAGCTGCAGACGGCGGAGGGATGACCATTATTTTGTTGGATGAGATATAAACGTCCACTATTTATTTATATATTACACATATGTATATTATGCTGGGAAAAGAAAATAATGTCGAAAAATAATTATTGTTTGTAAGAAAAACAATTTTAATGGAGTAATTGTTACAAACCACTCATTTTGAATCTTCAATTATTCTCCACTCCTTTCTTTTAAATATGCACGATAATTTTCTCATATAACAATACTAATTATTATTTAATTTTGGCTTTTGTACTTGGAAACTGTGACTGGATAATATAAATTTTAGTTAAATATTTAATTGAGGTCCTTATCGTAATGCACGAAAAAGAAATATATAATATATATTCTTTTTATCAAAACATACCATTTCTACTAAGAGGAGTCGCCGTCGTCGTCAACATCATCATCAGTAAGCGAATTCATCTATTTTCTTTTTCCATTTAATTAAGTCATGCTAATATTGCTGTATAATTCTGTTTTTTAGTTGATAATTCGACTTAATATGTTATGGGTCTGCAGCAAGAATTCGGAATTTTATTCAAGAAAAAGTTTAAACCTTTCTTCTATCAGTCGATTGCAGCATTTGTTTCTGGATTTCGTATTTGTTGAAGAGATAAAACCCCATTTGGTGTAGTGGGTCTGAGCTATTTCATGTTTGCTTCAATTGTGTTTTTGTATTGAAGTTCTTATTTTGTGTGTGTGTGTGTGTGTGTGTGTGTTTTGAGGCAAGTTTTTATTTGTGGGTGGTTGTTGAGACAGTCGAAACACAAGAAAAATGATGGTTTATTTATTTATCATATCATATCTATGCAAGAATAATGAAAAATTTTCCTACATTTTGGGAATATCTATATATGACGGTTAATGATGGTTTGTTAAAATTGTCCCATGTGGACCGGAGGTCGAGGCCCGTCCAATATCGACTGGAGATCGAGACTTGTATTAGTTTATAAAGGCGAGGGTATCCCACCCTTACAAGCCGGTTTTGTAGGGGTGAATGGAGCCCAATAACCAAGTTTAATATAATTCAAGTGTATTTTGATGTTGACATTTAGGTGAATTTACCTTGTTTTTAGGCTTCGGAACATGCCATTGCAATTTAAATGTTCTTAAAGTTAGTTGAATCATGTTCTTATCTTTGTTTTTCTTGGTTTTGGTAGTGAATTTTGATCCAAATGAGGCTGCAAACTATGATAAGCTAATGGAAGTTAGTAGTGATATTTGTATGTCTGATGGGGGAGAAATGATAAACCTTTACGACGAAAAGGACTTTTCGTCGCAAGAATTGCCTTCTAACATGGAACCTTATGTTGGTATGGAGTTTCTTTCGGAAGAGGCTGCCATGGCTTATTACGACGCATATGCCAAGCGCGTTGGCTTCATCGTCCGCATAGGCAACTGCCATCGTTCGAGCCATGATGGCTCGGTTATAAGCAGGCGGTTCGTCTGCAACAAAGAGGGTTTTCGTGTGAATAAGAAGGTGAAGAGGGTGGAAGTGAGGAAGCCGAGGGCCGTAACGAGGGAGGGTTGTAAGGCGATGATTATGGTTAGGAAAGAGAAGTCGGGTTGTTGGATTATTGCGAAACTCGAAACTCAGCACAGCCATCCGTTAGGGATATTGCAGGGGAAGATCCGATGTGGTCCAGTCCGAGCACAGTCACAGGTTAGTCGTGGGACTCGAAAATATGGTTTTGAATTGGACTTTTTTTGCTATCTACTTTTTTGTGTTTCGTATTTTGCCTATAATTGAAAATTTTGCATGCATTTTCTTATGAAGATGATGATGATTTAGTCTGTTTGCTGTTTTATCTGATAATATATCGGGGAAAGTTAGCTGTCGAAGCTCTAATGTTAAGACGTCGATATAAAACAACTGTTGTCCTATCCTTAATCCTGACTGTGTGAGGAATCAATGAAATAAGGCCAAATATTCGATTACGGTGCAAATTATCTACATTTTTTCAAATACAGTACAAACTATCAGGATTTTCAAACACATTAGAGACTCTGATGAATATGCTCAGATTCAGGATGAGAGTTTTTGCCTGGTGATAAAAATACAATCATCTCGATGTATGATTGCCTGGTCAAATTTGCAACGCCACGTCGTTAGAGTACAATACAATCATTTCATATCATGATTGTCATTAAATTAGGAATGTATGATTGCTCTCGTTCTTCTCAAAATCCTTTAAAGATGGCATCGTTTTACTTTAGTGACGTGACATTTTAAATGGTGAGTTGGAATTCGACGAGCGGAGTCACCTTTCCATCACCGATCAAAAGCTCCCATCCTATATTTGGACATATTCATCGTGCTTTGTAATGTAATCAAATATTTGGCCATGAAATATAAAGCTATGGAAACTTATAAGTATATAAACAAGAACGGCGACGGATGAAAGAAACCTTAGTTAGCTTACTCATTTGCGCTAAAGTTTCGACTCAAAAATGTCTTAGAAATCAAGATTATAGACCCATTTTCGTGGTTAAGGGGTTAAAAGTCTTCTCGAAGCGATCTATCACTACATGCTAATTGCTTTCATGCTTTAATGTCTTGGCAAAATGGTCAAGATCATCTACATCTCTCTTTCGCGCCTCGTTTGTAACTCTTCACCTATTTTGTGCAGGATGAAAAGGACAAGAGAATCCGCGAATTATCCTCTGAGCTTCACCGCACCAAACAAAAACTAGCTGAGTGCCAAAAGCATCTCGACACCGTCTTAAATGATGTAGAACTCCACGTGGATCACCTCACCAGAAGCGTCCAACATCTCATACAAAACGTCAAAGAAGTCGAGAAATGAAGCTGCCGCATTCATCTGATAAGTATATTCTTCAAAACTCTACCAAGACAGTTAGTTCGAAAGCCTCTTCAGGTTGGTAGTATGTAAATATTGACAACAGGACAGATCGGCGCGCTTTTTTATATAAAATTGTAGATTTTCTTTATCAGTTGCTCTCAGTTTATGAATTTTGCAGTCTTCCGGTTTGCATTTAAATGCAGTAAATGGTGAGTTAGAACGTCTAGATTTTCGGAACTTTTGTATGCATACTTGTCCGAATTTTCATTTGCAGGTATTGGAGCGGTGCGGAGAGAGGGTTCTTAGTCGTCGTCTCGTTTGAACCACGGATCAAGTCTGATTGTGCAGAAAATGGCCCTTTAGTGGTACAGTTGTTGTTCAAAGAAAAACAAGACAACAAGCAGCACAAACATAGAGCGAAAACCAAAACAGAGACACAAGGATTTATAGTGGTTCGTAATCAACTTTGCAGCTGATTACTGATATCCTCCTCAATTGTGTGTGTGATCGTAGCTGTCACGTGCATCTCACACTACGCCACGCGGAAAAGCTGACCCCATGCTATGCTATCGACACGTCTGCAGTACGGTCATCAACTGAGATATCAGCAATTCCGAGCTCGATGTAGTATGAATTTTAAGACTAACTTCTCACATTTCTCCACCTCAGATTTGGTGATCATATCAGCCGGATTATCCACCGTGCTCATCTTCCTTCACCTATAACCTCTCTGATGAAGTGAAACTTCACATCGATATGCTTCGTTCATGATGCACTGCATTCTTCGATAACTGCAAAGTTCCCTGATCACCAGGGTTAACAGAGATGACATTCTGCGATAAACCTAGTTCGTAAGTAAAACCATGAAGCCATAAAGCCTCCTTGACAGCTTCGGTCAATGCAACATACTCGGCTTCAGTAGATGACAAAGCCAGTAATGGATTTTCTTGTATCAAGGCGGTCGTAACGGTTTGTGGAGGGTTTTGAAATATGATGTTTGCTCGTTATATTGATGTAATTTTGTTAGATTCTAACTTTGTTATCTTTTTATTCATATTTTTGTTGGATCCTTATCTTGTTGATCAGATCAGATCGTTATCGGATCATTATCGTGTTATTCAGGTCGTTGACGTGTTTGTGTTTAGTATATCCATAACGGGTTGTGTACGTGTTAGGTCTTAACGAGTTGTGTCACTAACAGGTCGACACGATAACGACCATCCAGCAAAATCAGAATCAACATACCCTTCGACTGCTCTCATTTGATCATGATCATTGATTATTAGCTGAAAAGAAGGGTCTCAATCAACCTTGCCAAACCAACTTTATTTTTTTATTGTTTCCTGTGGATTAGTAGTTTATTTTAGCATTAATTACAAGAGATACTTATTAAACCATTTCACTGTTCACACATTTTTAATATATCTTAATTCGGGAAGTAAAATGATACAATTTAGTATTTTACTGTACCATATAACACTTTTTTTTTTTTGTCGATGTTTATAAATTTATTTTCTCCTAAATAGTAAATTATACTCATTTGTCTTTTTTTGTTTTTCCCTCTGGGTATTAAATGATACTTTTGTTACTAGAAACTATATATTTTTATTCATTGATACTTTAATCTTGAAAAAATCTTCACCCCTTTTTTACATTATATGATGATTTTCTTTAATAAATCATGCCTTTCTAATATCCATGTAACAATCCATATAATGAAATTGTGAAATCAAAATGACATAAACATAGTAAGCAAAATAAACATCACAAACAATTACATTTTTTGTGTTATGATATTTTAATTACCACCAAAATAAGAGACAATTTGTCAAAAATTAATAATAATAAAAAAAAGTTTGTGATGAGATAGAAAAGAAAAGTCTAAATAAACTTTGCCAAGCAAGATTTTGTCTTTCCACAATGTTGTTTTTCCACTTCTCTTTTTTCTCAACGAAAAGAAGGGTCTAAATTCAGTTCAGCAAGTAATCTTTAGGCTTTACGTCTCTTCGTTGATATCCCAATAATTAGGGGTGTAAATGAACAGAGCTACTCGGGATCAACTCGGATCTCGGCTCGAAAAAAACTCGTTCGAAACTCGATCGGTTAATAAACAAACTGAGTTCGATCCTCAAACCGAGCTCGAACTTTTAGGTGTTCGGTTCATTAGGCTCGCGAGTAGTTTGAACTCGAGCTCGAGCTCGAAAAAAAAAATTAAACGAGTTCGAACCGAGCTTGAATTCGGTTGAAATGTAACGAGCCGAGCTCGAACACCCAACTACTCGGTTCGATTACACCCCTACCAATAATATATTTTATATGTAAAAATTATCTAAATAAAAAGATTATGAGATTGATCCTTCATTTTTCCTCATCCAATTAAAATAAAGTCATCCTAGACTTTGTGAGTTTTTATTATATATATTTTTCCTCTCATTTTCGAGATGCAGTTGAGTTTTAATATATGTGAGTCGATTCCACGTATGTATACTAGATTTGCATTTAATGTTAGTTAGAAATTAGAATTTCTGTAATATAATATTAGTTTGTGACCTGTATCGGTGCGCAGCATATACACATTGTCATTATTAATTTATAGTTACATGAATAAATATTATAATTATTATGAATCTTATATTAGAGAACATATAAAGTATTTTATAAAAAAATTTGTTGATTAATGTATTGTTTTAATATATAGATAGATTTTGTTACGGTAGTGCACGTTATACGCACATATCTATGATCATTGGCATTTATATTTAAAAAGAGTATTTATAATATGTGAGTCATAAGTTCATGGCATGGATCGTTTAATTTATTCCCTAAATCATATTCCACCTCCTACTTTATTTTGAAAATGATTAATTAAAATACGCCAAATTATGATAAGTTAAAAAGGGTTCATAATATGATAATTATCGCCAAGTAAGAGGTTATTCTTGTAATACATCCATTTCAAAATAATATATTAAATAGTAAAAATAAAATTTGAAAAAGAATACATTAACAGTGGTGCATACATGCAGAATCACATTAACTTATATCAATAATATTTCATAATAAGAAATTTACGTATCTAAAAAATTTAATAATATGTTAAATGATAATTAACTTGAAATATAGTTAAATAAGCACTAATTATTCACACGACTTTATCTACCAGCTTTAACTTGTTGTCTAGCATTAGCAGCCAGCTGCATGCATGCCTGACTTGACTTCTTGGATTAATGAAAACGAAATTTCTAGAAAAGAAATCAAATCAAATAATTATATAATTAATTTTTTTAATATATTTATATATGTGGGAGTTATTTAAAAAGAGGGAGTTATTTAAAAAGATCTTGTAGAGATCAACTGGATGAATCTTCTTCTTCGAATAATTTTTTGTTACTATATTTTATTTTATTTAAATTGATATTAATATATTAAAAAATTATTTGTATTGCTATTATGATTTTTTTATTGCGTGTAATTTTTTTATGTGAAATGTAACGAAGTTCTCCCCTAAATTTTTTTTCTAGTTCCGTCACTGAATCAATCGAATTCCAATTTTTCAAAAGTCAAAACAGTAAATATTGATGTTTTTGGTCAACTGAAGCACCCTAATAAATAATTGAATTACTGCATAAAATATATATTCTCGGTCTTATTTTCTGATCTTAGCTTTGAGCTTATAATAAAAAAAAATTATTTGATGATTCACACCAAACTAGTCCACACCCAAGATGGTCCACAACCTCTAAAACGTGATCAAGAGAGTGCACGTTAAAAATAAGTCTATCAATTCACAAACTATTCAAATATTTATCGAGCTCAAATTCTACGATATTAATCAAATTTATATGAATCAAAGATCCAACTTAACAAGTCTTTCAAGATTACAATTTTTATATCTCAATGGAAAATTTTCATTCTGCACATGAGATCATGATTTATCGAACTTTAACTTGTTTATTGTCGAATTGAGCAAAAAGAGAGTAACTATTCCGTTTCTTTTCATAATGTATTGATTAATTTGATAAGGAGACCATTGACAAGTTTTGAATTTCTTGATCCTCAAATATTATAAATATATAATTCTAGTAAACTACTATTCATTTATGCCCTAGGTTCATCATCATCACATCAAATTAGTAATAACTATTACAATAGTAGTTAATTAGTTGAAGTCTATATATAATCACATTCAAAACTATATCCACAAACTTGCATTCATTGTTTACAAATGATAAAACTGCCGTCCGTAGCTCCGGTTGATTCTCCGACGATCCAAACGTAACGTTCTGACATGTCTTTTTATACATATAGGAAAAAAAATTCTTCCACTAGAAATATGATCAAATCTGAATCATAGAATTAACAGATCTACAGTTGAGATTTTTTTTTTCAGCGGTTGATGCTCGTTTGCTTTATAAATATTGCTTGTTACTTTTCAAGCATTATTTATAACACAAACAAGCATAAAAAAGGAAAAGATCTCGACAGTGGATTTCATTGATCCCGTGACTTAGATTCATTCATATTTTGCATGAGATGAATTTTCATATACAATCCACTCCCTTTATATGTAAATATAATGAAAAAAGTTAAAATTAAATCTCTTACAAACATTATATGTCTTTGCATGCAGGATGGAATCCCAAAACACCGCCGTCGCTGATACCCCACCGCCACCCGCCGCC
>AYJT01081805.1:0-15248 GCA_001278415.1 Ocimum tenuiflorum | reverse complement strand
CCCCTGATATCCCCTCTTACCTTTCGCCGCCGTCGGCAGCTCGCCGTGCAAAAAGGGGCACGAATTTCTCGAGCACTTTCCCTTTTCCCAATTAAAACACACCTTCTGCTGTTTACTGTTGTTCGAGTGATCACCTGAAGACGACGGCCCGAGCCGATTAAAAATCCTTCTTCCCCCATCCACATCCATGGGGAATCACAGTGCGGAATGAGACGATTAAGGGAGAAGGAAAATCTTTTGTTGGGTTTTGGGAAATGTATCTGCTAGTTCGTTTATGGTAGCGTAAATTCTACTCTTTTATGACGATAAGATTATGTTGCGTTAATGATCCGCAAGAAAGTGATCGACAATGCGGAAATCGGAGCGCAGAATGAGGGCTTTGAAACGGATTTCATGAACCCTAATCGGATCGAGTTCAAGATTTTAGGAAATAGGAATTTTTAGCGAGAGAATGAACTAACACGACTTTCCTTTTAATTTTAATTTTTTTTACATTTATTTATTTATCATCAATATTATTATTCAACATAGTATTCTTTGTTAAGAGTTTTAAAAGTCGAACAACTTATATTTAGAACCGCGTTAATCATCTCGAATTAATTATTGCAATGTATGGATTAAATTTAATACATTCAAAGTATTAATTTCATTTTTTAACCATTTAAAAGTTTAGTCTTTTTCTTTCTTATGCAATTTAAGTTTAGAGTAAAAGTTTGAAACTTTGATTTACTGTGTTTGCCCCATGATAAATGTGTCTTAATTCATTTATTGGAAGTTAAAAAATTATAATCATATTTTACAATTATAATTTTATCAAAATATTCCTTCATAAATAATATAACACCTATTCGATGCAAAATTAGCTTCAGTATTTACTTTGAACCCATTAATCTTATATATAAAACCATGTAGGTCATTCATCATAAAAATAACACCATTTTTGTACATTCACCTTTCCATCATATCCCTTCGATTTGCCTACGAATTTTTCAATCTATTTCTTCATTGTTTTCAATTATTATTTATTTAAAAAATATATTGTATTTGGATTTGACTTCAATATTGGAGTTGAAAAAACCTTGCAAAAATTTATATTAGGGATAAACGGACTAAATGATTTAGGTGCATTTATATAATTCATTTCTCCCAACCTAAAATAAAGTATTGAATCATAAACTTAAATTCATATTTTATCTTGAATCATAGACTCAGGTTGAACTAAATAATTTAGGCGGCGTGCGTCATGTGTGATCCTTGTTAAGGGAGCTCGAATCGAAGCTCAAATACATTTGCGATGGGGAACAAGTAATAAATGCAGAGCGTCACAAAATGATGAGAATTGACAGTTGGGACAATGAGAAACAAAAACACAAACCCAGCAGAAAAAGTCGCCAATAGAGAAAAATCATCTTCAAACAAAAAGCATAAACAAAATAATGAGGTAAGGAAAAACACAAGTGGGAGCAGTGTCTTTCCTTTTCCAACTCCGGAAGGAGACCGGATTGTCCCACTTCTTCGAGGTCCATCTCTCTCGCTCTCTCTAGAGGGAGAATAATTCAAGCGCAGCTCTTGCATTCTTCATCTCCCGTTTTCTCAAGGTTAGGAATCTTTGTGCAAGTCGCTTTAATATTCTTTCACAATTGTGGAAAAAGATTTGATTTGGCTGGGCAAATTCATGGATCTGGCTTTGTTTTTTCAGTTTGAATTTTGGTGGTTTTCTCCTGAATTTTGATCTTTTTAAGTGGGTTCGTTTCTAAAAATTTTATTTTTCCTTTAATTTTGTGCAAAGCTTCGGATTGGAGACTTTCCCTACTTAGGGATTTGCTGCACTCGTTTCTAATTTGTGTTTTAATAGTTCAATTTTTGAAGTTTGAACTTTGTCCTTGGCATTTAGGTTTTGTATTTGTGTTGTATGTGTGTGTATTTTAACAGCTCAGTTTGAATTATTTGTCCTTTTTTGGTCACTTCATGAGTTTCATGCCTCAGTCTTACTGTTCTGCTCAAAATATGTCAAAAATATGAAAAGTTTTTGCATTCTCTTTCAGATCCATGTTTGGGAGGAGTTCAAGACTTTGAAGAAGTTAGTTTTGCTAGATTTATAAAATTGCATAATCATGACCCTTTTTATGTTCTGTAAGTGTAGACGTTGACTTGAACATAGGCACAGCCCCTTGTGGTAGAAGAGCTTCTAAAAGCTAGGTCATTTTCTGTAATCTCGACGGGTGCCTCCTTTTGATTAGTTCGGGTTCGAGCCTCTTCGTATGGCTGTTGCAGAGAGCAACAGCTATATCGAATCACCATCTCGATCGTGCAACTGTTACCGAGAGGCTAATCTGAGAGAAAGCATTTTAGACACAAACGAGACTGGAAATCTGAGTTACAAATATGTTCTTGGAGAGCAGTTGGGGTGGGGCCAGTTTGGTGTAATCAGGGAATGCACTGATAAGTTCACTGGCGAAGTTCTCGCTTGCAAATCCATCGCGAAAGATAGGTTAATCACCCACGAAGATGTACGAAGCATCAAGCTCGAGATTGAGATCATGACTAGGCTATCAGGCCACCCTAATGTGGTGGATCTCAAAGCCGTTTACGAGGAGGAAAACTACGTGCACCTAGTGATGGAGCTTTGTGCAGGAGGCGAGCTTTTCCATCGCCTGGAAAAACACGGTAGATTCCACGAACCCGAGGCAAGGTCGTTTTTCAGACACCTAATGCAAGTGGTGGTGTACTGCCACGACAATGGCGTAGTTCATCGAGATTTGAAGCCTGAAAACATACTCTTGTCCACAAAGTCATCTTCTTCCCCTATAAAACTGGCTGATTTCGGCCTTGCCACCTACATCCGGCCTGGTATGCATTTAAACTTTCCCTGATTTCAGTTTCTAACAGTTTTCTGAGTTTCAATCTTTGTCCTTTTTCAGGTCAGAGTTTACACGGCACAGTTGGTAGTCCGTTCTATATAGCTCCTGAAGTTCTTGCAGGAGGGTATGATCAAGCTGCTGATGTTTGGAGTGCCGGTGTTATCCTTTACATTCTATTGAGTGGGATTCCGCCATTTTGGGGGAAAACTAAGTCGCGAATATTTGATGCTGTTAGGGCTGCAGACCTTCAGTTTCCGTCGAATCCGTGGGATTCGATATCGGATTCCGCGAAGGAACTGATTAAGGGGATGCTTTGCACGGATGCTTCAAGAAGGCTTACTGCTGAGCAGGTTCTAGGTAGATTACATGCCTTATTTTCCGTACATTGTTAGCACTCGTTTTTATCAAATGTTGTTTCGGTTTCAGCATGTTATACATTGTGGTATTTGTGATGAATGTGGATAAGTAGTTAAGTGGATTGTCAGAATCGAGTTTGAACTCATGCAAGAAATGCATACACTCAACTTCTTTGCAATGACTGATGCTAAAAAGTTTAGTGCGTGTTTGATTTGTATTTTTAAAAAGTGAAGTATCCTAAAAAAGTTATGTCAGTTGTTTCTTTACAATGTTTTGGTTAAGAAGAGAGAAATAGTAGAGTGATTTTTGAATTGATTTTGGAGGGAATGTTGTTTTTAGTAAATAATGGGGTATGAAATCAAAGATCACCTAAGATAACAACACTGGTTTCTTGATATGATTGATTCTTTAATCTTCATTTATCCTTTTGATATTTGATGACTAAGATAACAGTAGTAATTTTCCATAATATGAACCATGTTTTTATCCGTCACTTAAATACATTCACCTCATCATTCTTATATTTCCGGCTTTAGTCTAGACTAGTTAAAGGTACCTGCATTTCTCTAGCTCAAAAATCTCTTTATCAGTAGCCTCATATCAATGGCTGTTTTTAGCGTTTTCCTAACTATCGAAACCTTTACAGATCACTTCTGGGTGAAGGACATATCACCACTTTCTGGCTTTCCATCTAAATGCGGCCAGCAGATTTGTAAACTAGATTTGGAGCAAGGCCATTTATGCACCTCGTTGATGCCCAGACATCGGGATATTAGTTTTGGAATCGGATCACCTTTAGATTGTGAGGTTCAGTCACCAAAATTCACCTGCAAATCATCATTTTCTTCATTTCTCTCGACTCAGTTGTCGCCTTCAACTGGAGGTGGTGCCTTTTCCTTCCATGGTAGTTCCGGATCAAACACTCTGGAATATTCCACTCCTGTCCTTGCACTACCGAGCTTTGCATTCTACAGCTCGTGCTGTGCCGTCGAACAACAGAACGATGCTTTGGTTCTTCCATCAGTTACATCCACTGCTAATTTAATTCCTAGAGGTAATTTAGTTTGTACTCTTTGTTCATTGGGGAAATAGGGTAAATTATCCTTCAATTTACTTCCATTAGGGGTATTCTACCCTCCGTGTATACGTCAATGTTTGTCACTTCACACGTTTAAATTTCAGCATGGAAAAGTTATTCTTTTTTATTTTCAGGCATTGAATGAGAATGACGTCTTTTTGTTTAAAAACAAAAACGACGCCGTTCAACCCATATCAATGGAAACTCGCCGCTGACTAGGGTTTAGGTCGCACTGGAAGAGGAAATGTGAGAGTGGAGATCATTACCAAATCTCCCGTAAATTGATATGGGTTGAACGACGTTGTTTTCGTTCAATGCCTTGGAAATAATAAACAAAAAGTAATTTTTTTCACGGTAGCATTTAATGTGTGATGTGACAAATATTTTGACGTCATTATTCACGGAGGGTAAAATGTCCTAAAGGAAGTAAACTGTAATTTACCCTAACTTTCAAATTTTGGGATAAAATCCCCTAATTGAATCATTAGGATAATTCATCCTATTTTCCCTTGATCATTGTTAGTCCTCTTTACTTCTTTTTCCTGTTTCATTATATTGAGATACTTTCGACTAATTTATGCTTCAGAAACCATGAGCACGAAAGCTGGTGAGGAGAAAAAGGTTGGATCGAGTGGAGCTAGGATGTTAGGCATCCACAGCAGGAGAAACCACACAATAGGCCTCGGAGAATTCGAACACCTAGAGCTTATGGTGACGGAATCAGTCATTCGATGGGCATCCTGCACTCATCTCCCTACAGTCACATCGTTTAGATCTTCGCTTGTGTGTTGAAGGATCGAAGCAGCTAATGTAACAGCCGTATTTGTGCCACGGCGTTTTAACCAATGGATGCTGAAGAAGTAACATTGCATAAAAAGTGTGTTGTTGATCAGTTCTTAGTTAAGCAAGATCATGGTTGAGTAAAAGGTACGCGATGAGTTGCCATTGGCGTGTTGTGGTCTGTTGACAGACACATTCTTTTGTCGGAGTTTGGTGTCTGAACTGTTCTTGGTTGATCTCTTCCCTGTCTTTGTGCAGTGTTGGTTCTTTCTTTCATTCATGTCCTTTGTTATTTCGGTCTGTTGTGGTTTTGCAGCTTCATATGTGTGTAGCAGATGTCTGAATGTGATATTTCTATTCATGACGAGTTAAGTGATCTTGAGCTAGGATGGTTTGTAAACTAGTTGAACTACTTGTAACTAGTGATGCCCACGGGTCGGTACCAGTTTGGAATGGTGGTTCCGCGGTTCAGTATTCTTGAACTGGCCCTTGCACATTAAGGTTTCGGTCCGGTTTCTAAAAGACTGTTTTTTACTATTTTAACCAATTTGTCGACGGTTACAAAATGGAACTGGGAACCAGCTCGTGTGAAACCTGGGCCCGGTACTGGTTCTGCACCGTGCTCCATAGTTCTGGTTTTGGGCCAGTTCAACGGATTCTGGTTCCAAATTGGCATCACTATCTGTAACCTAGATTTTGAGATGATCCATATTTACAAGCACAGGGCTTTTCATTGCTGTAAGGAATTGTGGATGCGATGAATGGGTTGGATAAACTCTGTATATAATTTAATAGAGGTTAATTATAATCTTGATAAAAAGAAAGTTGTTGCAAAAATTCACGTCTATTGATTTGTAATTGTGGAATAAGATGTGAATTTTGATGTATAAATAAGTCACTCATTGAGTAAGATTATCATTTATAATATTATGTACCGTTTAAATTGATCTACGTGAAAGTATAATTTCCAGTGAAAATATCATTTAGTAGGTAAACATGTATCAGGTTACATGTTTCAAACATCTTTCTTAATAATAATAATAATACCTCGATAATCATGAAATCGTCATCATCTTTTTTATTTTATTTTTTATATTTTTTGGTGTAGTAAATGATGTATCTCAGAGAAATCATACTTAGTTCATACATACATCGATGTTTAGGTATGAGCAGAGTCAAGAGGCACTATTTCATAGTGTAAATTGTTTACTGTTGAAAATTGATTATTTTACACAATATCCTATATCCTATAAACCTACTTAATAATTTGAAAACTTTTTTCTCAAAAAAAATAAAATAAAATTAGGCTATATGATAAAAGATAAAAAACGAACTTTTGCTATTGCCAATTTTCCAGTACCCACGAATAAATTTTCAATATTGTTTTTTCTCTTGAGCAAAAATTCCCAATATTGTTAGAAGATCTCTCACAAGAAAAAGGTGAAAAAAATAATAAATCAAGAAAGATGCTGGCCTCATATTTTGACAGCATCATCTGAAAATGTTGTAGATATTTATTTATAGTGTCAAGATTCAATAATATTCCTCACAAACCAACCAACCAACCAATCATGGGTTGCCAATGCCAAACTCTGAGTCTAAATCTGTACAAAACAATCTCAACTCCAAAGAAACCAATCCTGAAAACAACCTCATTCTCCCCTCTCAACAACCTTAACGACCAACAAACAGCTTCAACCACCATTATCCCCAAAACTCAACCATACAATCTCAACTTCAAGACGCTAGGAGCTTGCAAGCTCGGCATTTCCCGCTATTCCGATTTCGAATACGACGCTTCCGGCGGCTCAGGCTCCGGCACAGCCACGCCGCCTGACCCAGAAGGCCGTATTTCCGTCGAGTTCGATGTCAAACAGCTCTACATCCCACCATTGTCCACCGCCACAACTAAGTTTCTCGGGCTGCCGTTGCCGCCATTCCTTAGAATCGACATAGTTCCAGAGGCCTTCCGAGGGGAAATCGACCGAAAATCCGGCGAGGTACACATGTCCGATTTTTGAATTATTCGAGCAAGAACTTTATGTGAGAGTACCGGTATAAATAAATTGGTCGTTTTTATCTTTATAAAGAATTAAATGTCACAATTCGAATTATGCAAATAATATTTTGTTTAAACTAAATTACATCCAATAGAATTTGAGCCTATAACAGAACTCTCAAGACTTGTAACAATTCCTTGGAAAAAAAAAATAATAAGTTCTTTTTAAAATGTTTTTTCCTTCATTTATGCATTTGACTTTGACGAGGAAAAATTACTTGTTTAAATTTAATAAACAACTAACCTCTAACTATAAAGTACGAATATTATTCTTCTGTGTGTATACGTAGGTTGATTTGTAAAACAAATTTAATAAACAACTAACCTCTGACTATAAAGTACGAATATTATTCTTCTGTGTGTATACGTAGGTTGATTTGAAGTTTTACAAAGAATTAAATGTTAAAGTTCCGTAAATAATATTTTGTTTGAAAATAAATTATATCCGATAGAATTTAAACCTATACCATAACTCTTAAGACTTGGAAAAATTTATCAGGAAAAAATAATAAGTCTTCTTTTGGAAAAATACATTTTTCCTTCATTTATTCGACTTTATCGAGGAAAAATGACTTATTTAAATTTTATAAGCGACTAACCTCTTGCTATGAAATATGAATATTGTTCTTATTTGTATATAGGTTGATTTGAAGTTCATTGCGAAGTTCTGCTTCTCGGTGGGGAGCTTGTATAAAGCTCGACCGCTGCTTGTGGAGACGGTGTTGACGACGGAGGAGTCGAGGGGAAAGATGAGAGGAGGGAGAGGGGAGAGATTGGAAGAAAACGGGAAATGCAGGCTCGTTGGGGTGGCAACGGTTGAGCCGATCGACGATGTTTTTATGAACACATTTCTTAACCTTCCGACTGAATGCCTTGCAGTTTTGAATGCTACAATCTCATTTTCAAGCACCTAATAATCCTATAAGGTGCTCGAGAAGGACTATCATGAGCTTGAAAATGAGATTTACAACATTCAAATTTTCAAGCGAAACTCCTATAGAACTCTTAAGAAAAAATAAAAGTAATAGATCATTTCGCGTGCATGTATATATAACAAATTAAAGATGTGATCATTTTTTAATATTTTCTCATATGTTGAAAAGAATAGATCTTGTTCGTTAATTAAATTGATTGATAGTAAAAACAAATGCATCTTGCGTGCATTATACACATTGTAGCAATATACATGTGATGATAAAATTGTAAAATTGCATTACTACCTCTTTTCGTCTTTCCTAAAGTTGTTATAAATCTGCATACCATATATCAAATTAAAGGTGGCACATAATTGGATAAGCAAAATAATTCATGTCCAAAATTATGATCCTATGTTTTAACAAACTTGACAATGCACCAAAACATTATCATATAAGCCGTGTTCACAACAGAAAGATCAGTATCTGTGGCCCTATATCCATTTCTATAACAACACATAGTTACAAGTAAAGTCGTGTTTCACCCTTCCCGTAAAATCGTGTTTTTACCTTTCCAATAGCTCCACTCCATCCGCCGTCAAAAATCCACATCTGCTGCACAATGCAGAATCATTTTCCTGCAAGAACAACAAAACAAGCAACAAAGTGATGCAAAATGATCAGTCTTTTAAACCGGAAAATATAACGAAACACGATCATCCTATCACCTGCTTTGGCAGCACCAAAGTTCTGTAAAACAATCAAGAAGCAGTGTTTTGTCACTCAAATGCAAGCCTTTGAGAGCCAACGAGAGAAGCATATAGACCCTTCTGTTCTAACAGCTTGGCATGTGTCCCGAGCTCGGAGATCTTCCCATCGGAGCACAAAGCGATTTGATGGGCATTCTGAACTGTGCTGAGCCTGTGAGCGATCACTAAAGTCGTTCTTCCCTTCATCAGACGCGTCAATGCATCCTGAACCAGACGTTCACTCACAGTATCCAAAGCACTCGTAGCCTGTGAAACCAACCAAGGCAATTACAAGACTGATATTGATAATTTAAGTATGATATTAGCTTGAAACATGCTTGAAATAAAATTTGATGTAAACCAATAATCTTGACATACTAGCTTATGTACACAAATGAAGTAGATCAACTAAAGTCAACAATTAGCATCAATGAATGATTTTGAGCAACGATACAATGCAATCAGATAAATGTAAATACACATTTGACACAGATTAAAGTATAAACATGTGGAAAAAATAAACAGTCATCTAGAAGACACTACAGACGGATTTTAGACAACCTCTGGAAATATTGTATGAAGTAAACAACAATATATAGAAAATTTCAAGCTTTACAAAAGGTGTTAGAAAAAGAATACTAAAAAAATAAAGTCATACTAATATTTAGTTCAAAACTAAAAGAAAATGGAAATTCCATTTCTTAGATTTATGGTTTTTTTGCCAATATAAGTGGAGTAATCACGTTTCTAAACCACTTAATATTATGATATCCCACATTGAATCCACATGAATGTGTGGATGGGCATATAATTGAGGGGCTCAATCCTTGGTTTTGGGATAAGTTAGGGCTCCCAACTTACATATGCCTAACGATTTATATAATTTCTCCCTAAGATTATGTTAACATATTATCTTTTCCAAAAATAAGAAAATCGAACACGTTCATTTTCTTTATTTAGGTTTTTCAGTTTAAGATTTCTTCCCCCTTCATTCTCTTTATCTTTTCTGCAATTCTTTACACAAAACAGAGTTTAGAATTTCTTAATAGCAAAACTCTCTATCTTTTGACAAATCTATACCATTATTCTTTTCGGAACACCATCCCATCTTCTTTGATGGTAATTACACAAAAAATCCAATCACTCCATTATTTAGCTGACATAATTTTCCGATTAGAGGGTGGTTAGCCCGTTCCAAGCTTCCTAGTATATCAGCCCATGATATAGATATAGTTGCTTGAACATAAATCAAGAAAATCGATGTTTTATTCATGAAGAAACATAAGGAATAGCCCAAATTTAAACAGATATTACCTCATCAAGAACCAAGATTGGAGCATTCTTCAGCAGAGCTCTTGCAATGGCAATTCTCTAAAAATATGAAGGTAGGATTAATGCATACGTGTGTGTGGTGGAAACAGAGAATGAGCAAAAAAGAGAGACTAGAGATTGTACCTGCCTCTGACCACCACTTAACAACCCTCCACGCTCACCGACTAATGTGTTGTAACCCTACAGAAACCAGTGTCAATCAGCCCGACAAGACAAACAGAAAAAATAAGTAGACTGTTGCTAAGTACAACGATCATCACCTGTGGCAACGAGATTATAAACTCATGAGCATTAGCTGCTTTAGCAGCTTTGATCACATCCTCCTTGGAGACATAGTCATCTGGGAGCCCATAAGCAATATTTTCTCCCACAGACACAGAGAAAAGAACAGGTTCCTATGGCATACTTCGTTAGTATAGAAGCGAAAGCTCGTTATCGAGCATTTAAAAAGCATTCAAACTAAATGAGAGATAGCCATATCAAACATAAGCACACCTTAAAGATTTATCTCATTTGCATAGTTACTTATCACCTATAAAATCACCCAAACATGTTTGTTTTTGTGGTTCTCATGTTCATGGATTGTAATTTGCACAATTTCAAGAAAGGATCAAGATAGTTACCTGGTTCACTATGGAAACCACCCGAGCCCATTCACTCTTATCGAATGATCGGACATCCTCTCCAGCTACAGTTATGCGACCTCTTGTTGGCTGCAATGGTAAAAACTCATATTTTGATTACTCGCCACTAATATTATAAATTCTAATCTGCAGCTAAAAAAGTAAACATCAGGTATAACCTCATAAAAGCGAGCAATGAGCTGTACTACTGTGCTTTTTCCAGCACCACTAGGACCAACCAGAGCAGTGACAGTTCCATTTTTTAAAGTTAGATCAAGACCTTGCAAGATTTCCACGTCGGGCCTTAAAGGGTATGAGAAATGAACATCTGCCAAAAAAACATCAAGCAGAAGAAGCATTATACCCTAAATCCGTAAGCAATGACATATTCAAACAATTACAGAATTATACAGAAGAAACTAAGGCTCTGTTTGATTTTGTTTTTTTTTTTAAAAAAGTGTACTTCACTTTTTCAAAAAAGAGATTCCCTCCAAAATAAATTCAAAATTCATCTCTACTTATTCTCTCTCCTCTATTAAAAAATGCAAACAAACAACTTCTCATAAATTTTTAAGATACACATCAAACGGACCATCTTGGACCCTAAGATGGTAGAAGGTGATGATCAACCTGTCACGTGTGATGACATAGACCACTGGGAAACAATTTTAAAGGCATGCAAAATATGCGACTTGGTTACCCAATTCGTCAGGTATGTTGTGGGATGCTACCAAGCGAAGATTTTCACAAGATATTTGATTTTCTACAACTAATACAAGGAGAGGCGTGTGTAGCTATTTACATAGGTGTGTGTTATATGTTGTGAAAATTGGGCTATGGCCCCTAGTGATCCGAAAACCGTATAATCAGCTTCATTAGGCGGTTTACGATTATTTGATGATTAGGCGCCGCCTAGGAGCTCAATTTTTAATTATTGTCTTTTAAAAATAAAAGTTTGAAAATTTAGGCCATTATTTAATTATTTGTGATTATTTAAACTTGAAAATATTTATAGGATATTTGGATTAAAAATTTTGTTTGAAAAATTAGTTTATTGTCATAATCATTTATCTTATAATGTATATATAAAATGTAAAAAATAGGTTGGTTACCTAGATGCCGCCCAAAAACTGCCTAGATTCCTGCTTGGTTATCGGTAATACTAATTAACATCAGCATAAAATACATATACTAATAAAAAATCTGTACCTTCAAGATGAATATCACCCGACTCTGCAAGCTTGCGGACATCACTAGCAGATTTTAGAGAAGACATGTATCCAACATTGCTGGATTGTGCTGCCCCATTGGAACTGAGCAAGAGATGTTCGAGGTTTGGATCGTGCAATTTCCTTCTCTTCAAATCTTTATCTAGAGCAAAGGCTAGTGCTTCGTCAATCTCAGCACCAGACAGAACAGAGTTGATTCTTTCAACAGCAGCAAAGGCTCCTCGAAGATCCCCAAACGTGTTCACCACACCTTGAACCTAGAAAATTTTCGTTTAGTTAATCGCTGAAGAAGGAAAAATAAGAAAAGGATGCATTCGATCCCAAAAGAATATACTCACGGCAAACGTTAATGTAAAAGTGTATCCAATGAAAGAAACCATGGTCCCAACTGCAAGTTTTCCCTAGCAACAAATCAAATTCTTACATTAGCTCAATCCATTCATCATCAAACGAAGATGGGATTTAAATTTTTGGAAAGTTAGAAAGCCTTGAAGTTCTTACAGCTTTTACTTTGCTTCCTCCAAGACAGTACAAGGCCATTAAAGAGACATAGACAGCAACCCTCGTGATGGATTCGTTTATGGACTTAAATAACCCAAGGGTGATGCCGCTTCTCTCATACTCGAGAACCTAACAAGTTCCAATTGCAAGTTGAGGCATTTCGGAGATTCTACATTTTTGAAGGGTAAAACTGACTCTTGTTATTCCCTATCAAAAATCGAAAGACATAGACCCCAGGTACTCTACCTGTCGACCAAAAACCGACATTTGATGTTTTTCACCCCCAAACGATCTCACCTGCAATGGTTTTAACAGTTAAAAGATAAACAATATCTTGGATGCAATCAACTGCAGAAGAAAAAAAAGGTTTTCCAGTATCCATGAAGATATGGAGAACTCACAGTACGTATAGCAGCAAAAGTTTCAGTAACGCAATCAGCTATGGTGGCTTGTGCAGCTCCATGAGCTTTAAAGACACTGAAAGTTGTTCTCTTATAGACAGCTACAAAACCATAGGTGTTAGCGGAATACCCCATAAAGAAAACTAGAATGATAAGAAATGAAGATTGCAACTGATGATCATAATTTTACAGAAACTTCTTTTAACTTTAGTCAACAATATAAAATCCATGGATTGTATACTTTTTATATGCTTCTTGAAATAGAAAAGAATACGACTAATAGTACTCATTCATCCAAAAACTAGGTGTCATTGCTTACGGATTTCCTAACCAATATTACTCACTCCTTCCTAGAAGTATGTCAACTACAAGTAGCTTACTTCTGTAACTTCAGAGTATTATTTCTGGTGAGACATTACTCTTGGATGTAAGAAAAAAATTGCAACTTCAAACAAAAAAACCAACGAAGTTTATTCCAATTACAGTTCAGTACTTTACTTATTCTTAGAATCCATGCTAAAAAGGCAAACAACAGACCCTATTTGAAGGTTGAAGAAAACACTTGAAGAAATGTAAGACTCTCTTACCAACTAGTGCAGACACTGATAGCATAAGTATGCCCAAAACTGGCGCCAACTGGGGGGAAAGGGTGAAAAGTAAGCACAGCGTTCCAATAACCTGCAAAAGAGATCCCGCAAAAAATCGAGGAAAATAAGATCTGCTGTGAGGAATCATATTATTAGTTTCTCTTGAACTTATAGAAGTAAACACTTAGTTTTCCAAATTCTGTTATCCAACTAGACATATAATTTAGTGTGACAAAAATCCAGAAGTTGTTTTTACTGCTTAGTCTCTCATCGGAGAAGGTGAGAAATGGTGTCAACATCAATTTAGCTCACTTTTGCTTAGTGTAGAATAGCTTGCCTCAGAAATTGCCCTGAAACCACGGTCTCTTGATATATTTTCACTAACAATGTTCTTCAGAGAACCCAAATCTGTTGTTAGTAAAGCAGTCAGTTCGCCAACCTATGCAGAGATCACCAAATGGTCAATGATAAACAAAGGGACTGCATTCTATATAAAGTGAAATAAGCAAACAAAAGAAGAAAGGAATGACGTAAAGACAACACATGTACACAGAAGAGCAACCGATCAGTTTGAAGATGAAGGAACCTAATTTTCCAGAAAGCACCAAATATATATTCCAAAATAAGGTTTAGACTTGAATCACTAGTAGAATCTTTAACACGATATAACCATCACCATCAATCCTTACTATACAGAATACGAAAGTCATATTCACGGATCTATCATATTTGTATGAATATGTTAATCCCTATTTCAATAACATGTCCATAGACGAAGCAATAAAGTTTCACTTTAGTGCTCTTGAAAGTAATTCAAATCTTTTCAAATAATTGAAGTGATGAATGAATTAGGGTAATGTAGTATGGAAAAATGTTATACCTTGTACCTGTCAAAAAACTCCACCTGCACAAATAAAAGTAAAATATCTATCAGAAAATGGCCAGAAACAAGAAATCCAAATGCAATATGTTTGTGCATAAAACAAAGGGAGGCGGAACTATTTGGATAATTGTAAAATCCTTAAAAGTACATCAGACGTCAAAAACACTTATTGCTTTTATTTCACAGGTCAGAAGTTCTAAAAATGAAAGGAACAAGAATTATATGTTGATTACATCATCATCAATTTTGACGCTCTAAATAAATCAATGTAAAGCCTAAAATTTCTACATTATAGAAGCTACAGCAAGCTAACATCATTTTAGAACATAGCATTTTGAGTCTTCAGATATCACCAGAAAATACCTTCTGAATCAACACCCTCTGAAATATTTGAGCTCTTAAACTTGTCATAACTTTCTCCCATATGCCATTCATGTTTATAACAAAAATAATTGTGAAAATGGGTTCCATTGTGTAGAGTAATCCCACTTTACTCAGCAGTTGCCACATAGGTTCGGGTCTCGCTCCAATCAGCACTTCGAAAAATTTCCCTGCAATAATAGTAGATTGGTATTTCACAATCTATGCAAAACTACAAAGAAGTATAAACCTCACGTAATCTGAAAACTCAAGCATCAACCAACAATGCAGCAGTCCACAGATTATAACAGAATTCCCTATGATCGACAGTAGCTTACACGTTATAAAAGCTACACAGCCACATGAATAGGTCTAAAATCATGTAAACAAACAATCACATTCTTTTCTCAAGGCTGCTAAAAAACACACAACAAGTGGGTATGATTATCAGGATTCAATACAAAAATCAAACTCCTTCCAAACCATATATCATCAATACAAAAACAAGATTGCAGCCCACTTCTACTTATTTCT